>PPHD01003316.1:0-31980 GCA_002909625.1 Bambusicola thoracicus | reverse complement strand
GTTATTTTGTGGGAAAAAAAATGAATAATATTTTTGCAGTAGTAAATCTTTATTATATTACACTTGCATACCTTTTTTTTTTCTTTTTTCTTTTTTTTTTTTTTACTTTCTGAGAAATGTATGACACTTCAGTCAGGAAAAAAACACAAAAACAAATACCACTGCTCTCTGGTTTAGTAATTCTAGCAGCCTCTGGGCAATATCTATCATGCTGATATGTTAATTGATATAAATTTTGTCTTGTATCAGGAATTGTGTTGTGCTAAAGAGAAAAAAAAATGCGTGAATGTATGTTTGTGCTGATTCGTTTTCAATAAGAAGCATGAGAAATAATAAAGCAGTAACAAATTGCACATAAGTGTGTCATAATATAAATAAATCATTAAATAATATGTCTGTGTTATTGTCAGGGTCCTTATCCTCTTGAAAGTGAAGTTGATCCAGACCTGATTAATGCAGGTAAACTCTTTTAAATTAATTTAATTTTTGGATGGTGACTTTTCTTTGATATAAAAACTTTATTTTGATTTGGTATTTAAGCTCCTAGTTTATTTACATATAAATTAATGTATTTCACTTCCTGAAGTCTTTTAAGTGAAGACTGGCTTTGATCAATAGAGGGATAAAATATTCTAGCTAGAGAGCTTGTGCTTTTGGTCACTGTAGTACTACTGAAGGGAGCTCTTTTCCAGGCCAGGTGATAAAGAGTATATTCAGAAGTCGGATTGTTCAGAGGAGCTGTTACGTGAATATACATTTTTCTTTTCCTGCTACTTTTCAGGTCACGTCTTCAAGAAAACTGTTCTCGATCTATTTGTGGGATGTGCTTTTAAAGGTTCTTTATGTAGTAGCCTGGCTTCCTTCTGCCTAGTGAGTTGTGTATATGATACCCAGTTATGTGTTTGGAGAGGCAGTGTAGCTTGCTTCCCAGATGCCAGTCATGTGCTGAGGCTGGGTGGATGTTGGCTGCTTTCCCCATTCTGAGCAGGGGATACAGGTCCCAGGTGCTATAGTGAAAGCAGGGATGGGGAGGTACACAAAGGAGCAGCTCTGTCTGGAAGAACTTTCTCTTCCTGCCACACTGCCTGCTATGTCTCCTCTGCATTTCTCTAGCTGAATTTTTCTCTACTTGCTGTTTTGGGGCATTATAGAGTCAGCCATTAATCTTGTTATGGCTTATTGCATTTGAATGTGGTCTGATTTCTGTTTTCTTAATAGAAAGTTGTATCTGTTCTGTTTCCACATAAAATTAGACCTCAATATTTCATTGTGATAAGCTGAAATAGCAGCCAAGGAAGTCTGTGTGGAAGAAATGGTCCTGGTAGTGTTGGCCAACAGTCAGCTAAACATGAGCCAGCAGTGTGCCCAGGTGGCCGAGAAGCCCAGTGGCATCCTGACTTATATCAGAAATAGTATTACCAGCAGGAGCAGGAAGGTGATTATCCCTTTGTACTCAGCACTGGTGAGGCTGCACCTCAGGTACTGCACTCGGATTTGGGCCCTTTACTACAGAAAAGACTTTGAGGCCCTTGAGTGTATTCAGAGAAGAGGACCAGATCTGGTGAGCAATCTGGAGTACAAGTCTTATGAGGAGCAACTGAGGGAGCTGGGATTGTTTACTCTGGAGAAGAGGAAGTTCAGGCGAGACCTCATCCCTTTGTAGAACTACCTGAAAGGAGGTTGTGGCAAGGTAGGGATCAGCCTCTTATCCCATATAACTAGCAGTAGGTCTGGAAGGAATAGCCTTGAGCTGTACCAGAGGAGATTCAGGTTGGACATTAGGAAATACTGCTTCTCCAGGAGGGCGTTCAGGCACTGGCACAGGCTGCCCAGGAAAGTAGTGGAGTCACTGCCCTTGAAAGTGTTGAAGAAACGTTTAGATGTTGTAGTGAAGGACATGATTTAGTGGAGAAATATTAGAAAGTGGACAGTTGTTGTAAATGATCTTGGAGGTATTTTCCAGCCTTGGTGATTCTATGAAGTAGGCCTTACCTATTCTTATATGTGATGCTTATAAGACTTACAAGTTCTTATCGTTGCTAATGGTATAAAATGTAAACCTATGCCTGACAAGCTTAGGCTTATTTCATTAATAACTCCCCACCCTCCCACCCCCATGTTTATATGTGTAGAAAGAACCTTTCTATCTCTATTAGCTAGTACAATTAAACTCTTAATAGCCAAGTGAGATAAATTATTGACATCAAACAAGCTTTTAATTTAGAATCATAGTGCAGTCCAGCAATTGTTCACTGACTTGAAACATTTGCTACCTGGCTTAACTAAGTGATACTGTTATCATATTGCTATGTTATTTCCTCACTCAGGATTATGTTTTTATGTTTTAAATAAGAAGTTATTTAAGGCATTCCTCTGATTTGAAATCAGAAACTATTAAAGAATTGAGTCCAGTGTTTCAACAGTAGGTAGGTAACTGTTGAGATGCATTGTATGAAGGAAAATATCAGACACATGGGAGCCGAGTTAATGATTGAACTGAGTTTGAGAGTTTAAATGAAGGTGTCAGTGGAAGGAAAGAAATGTTAAGAGCAAAAAGTATTTATCATGGAAGGTAGAACAATATGCACCTTAGTAATAAGTTCTAATATTGGTGTATTTGTAATGAACATACAGAGTGATAAAAGAAAAAATAGCCAAGAACTTCATAAAGACTGAAAAAAATGTTGTGTTTTTATATAGATATCAGGAAGGTCTTGGCTTAGTGTTTGGATGTCATGATGACCTTGACTTACTGTTTGATTGATAAATATTTTGAGGTGAGAATGTTGTAGCTAATGTAAGATACTAGAATGTGATGTGGAAGTCAGATTATGCTAGTACTGGTAATTCAATGTTAAGCACCTTAACATCTTTCTCTGAAGCTGCAATAGACAGGGCACAAGATTAGATGAATCTGCTCAGCCAACAAAATATCAGTGATATCATTGCTGAAATATGCAGAAACTGCTAAGTCTCACTGATGCTTTGTTGGATTAAGACTGCTCTGGATGCTTTTCAGCCTAATTTATAAAAGCATTTGAAAAAAATAGAAGCTAAATGGCAAAGGAATAAGTCTTCTGTTCACATTCATGGCCTAGCCTATAATGGTACGTTGTCAGCCCTCAAAGTCTGTCTTTTCAAAATAAACTTGAGTTTAGGCTCTTGCAAGCGTTTGTCTGCAAATAAAATTGCGTTGTTCTGAAATACGTGTTTTGTTGTTTGCTCCATTTCTTGAATGTCTCAATTAAAGGTTATGTTCACTGTAATTTCAAGGTAGGTTTTTGCCTTACAGTAGAGTTACTTACAGGTACAGACTTTATGAGAGCATTTTCAAGAACTGGAATTATGGCATTCTTGTTAAACTTTTATTTGGCCCTCAGTCTGTGTCTTATTCTTCTCAGCACTGCTGTAGGGTGCCTCTTTCTTGTGAGGTTCTTTCTCCATGTTACAGCTTACAGACTGCATCATCTCTCCCACTCACTGGGAGCCTGATAGAGGTGGAGGGTTCAGGCATTCTCAGAACTGATCTGGGTGAATTCTTTGCTGAATTCTTTGTGATTCGAGTACAAGACCTTAATTCTATACTATTTTCTATCAAATTTAATTTCCTCACAATATCTTGGTGGTATAATTAACATAAAGTCAATTTTGTAAATTACTGCAGATAACTTAGTTGTCAGTTTTAATTTTCCTTTTTTTTTTTCCTCTCTCTCTCCTTTACTTTTCTCAGCCTCTTTGTTTCGTTATTGTCTTCTTTTTCCCTGTTTTCTGGAAAATGTTTAATGATGTCTCTTGTCTGTTCCCTGCTGTCGTTACTTTATCTTCTCAGTGTCATCTTGTGCTAAAGTCTGTTTTATTCTCTAAATTTTCTCATGCTTGGTTGATAATTCTACCCACGGCTGTGTTTCTCATGACTTTCCACAGGCACTCTATATATGAGGTTTATTTCTCAATCTGATTCAAAGTGCTGGCAAGAGAGGAAAGAGAGAGCTCTGGACAGAGTCAAAGTAAAGCACTGCCATGCTAGCTCCATTGCTTGACCTAAGAACTGTACATCACAGTGAAGAGCTTTTTTTCCTGTACTTTAAGAAAGCAAAATTAGTCTTGAATCTGCTATTTATTTTTCTGTTTTCTAAATCATTATCACTGTAGATTGTGTTGAATTTGATCTGCTCATTCTTCCTTGCAATCTTGCTATCTCCTGAAGATGTTCTTTCTCTTTTTCAGAAGAGAGTTACCTTAGTACAGAAAGCTGAAGTCAATAGAAATTTCTTAACCTCTGGTGTCAGTGCTGTCTTGCATGGGACTGCTGGTGGTCAGACAGGAGGCAGTCACAAACTGCTTCCTAGTTCATTATGGTTGATTTAGTTTATGTGTGATTTCAGAATTGTAATTGGGTCCACAGTAATACAAATTAAAAAAAAAAAAAAAAGATACATAAAAAACCTTTCTTCTTCATTAATAGTTTTGGCTTATTTTGCCAGAGACAAAATACATGGAAACAGTAACTTATTTCTTTTACAGGTAAGGAGACAGTCACAGTTCTTCCTGGTTCTTCTTATTTCTCTAGTGATGAATCATTTGCGATGATAAGAGGGTATGTAACAAGACATGAGAAGAATAAACTCAGTGGTTGAAGTCATTAGCAATTCTTCAAAATGTGGTTAACATTTAACAGCTTGCAAAATGATCATGGACTTAATGAGTGATGGTTTACAGAATATTAGGTCTAGCAATTGGAAATTGAAAAACACTGTAACCAACAGATACCATAGTGATGTTTGTGTCTCCCACCACCTGGCCGTGTATAAACATATTTATAACTAGGTTTTAACTATTACTTTTTGGTCATTTCCAAGTATCTAATCTGTAGTTGCACACAGTGTATTATCTTTCTTCAGCTTGGAACTGTGATCCTCATTCCACCTCCCTAATGGAAATTCACCATCTGCACCTGTTTTTTGTTTGTTTTTCGAGAAGGAGGTTGGATGCAAACAAACACTAAATCGTAATGGCTCTGAAAAGATAATGAGTGTATGTAAATATGTGAAGGAGTGCACTTAGAAGTATGAGTTCAGAGCTGATTATCTGTGCACGCAATTAACCAAGCCCAGACAAAAATAATAGCATTTTTGAGGCTCAGTAGGCAGACAGAAAAATCATCAGCAACGCATTTAGAGGAAGAGAAAAACCTATGAGTGACAAAATGGTTGTTACCTCTGTGGTATGCAGTTTTTAAATTGTTGTAATGAGAATGCGAATAAAAATTCATAAAGATTTGTGGGCTGTTACTTGAACATAATCTGCTAATTACATACTGTGTTTCTCTTGCCAGGGGCCATGTTGATTTGACAATGCTTGGAGCTATGCAGGTGTCTAAGTATGGCGACCTGGCCAACTGGATGATTCCTGTAAGTTGGCCTTTTTATTACAGAGTGCGCACTGTATTTAGAATAGTATTTGTAGCTGATTATGAGGGGAAAAAAAGATAAAGGACTCAAAGCAGAAGAGGTCTTGAAAAGCTAATCAAGTTAAAATAGAGAACATTTCCTGGGTACTGCTGGCACCAAGATATCAGAATCCAGCCATCTGAAATCACTCTTATGTTAAGTATTGTGGAAAAACTAAAGATGATTTATGTAAATCTTTCTTCTTTATCTTGGATTCAAATGTCAAGCTTTTGAGATGAGGACTGAGTCGTTATCTTGAGAGAACAACAGCTCTTGTTCCAGTTGTAATTGGAGCAAAGCCTTTGAAAAAAAGATATGAAATACTATTGAACTCATAAAATGGAAAACAAACAAAAAACATTGCCTGCATTATTTTTCTCAGTGTTCATCACAACATTGGTATTTTGAGTACACCTAGGGGAAAGTAACTTTGCTTTATTTTATTTACCTGAATAGTCCTGCAGGTTTCAAGCTTAAAAATATAAGCCAAATTCAGCATTATTAAAGAAGCAGGTGGTCTAAAGCCATTTACTGAGCACATTTTTTGGTTTAAAATTAGACAACAATTTTTTGAAATCATTTACAAATTAGATATTTTCAATGACTTTGAATATTACTTGTCTCAGAATTTGGAAAACAAGCATTATTAGCCTCCCTTAAGATATTTTGAGATATTCTTGTAGGCAAGTTCAATATGGTTTTAATCTATCTAGGTACCTATTTAAATTGTCAGATAAATTTTTCTTTTGTTTAGCTGTTATTATGAAGCATAATGAGAAATTAACATACTATAGAATGGAGGACTTAGAGAAGGCTGAGGTATTCAACATCTTTGCCTTAGACTTCAGTGGCATGGTTTCTGTGGCTAGTGGTAGAATTCGGGGAAGCGAGGATTCTACTCACTGTAGAAAATGACTAGTCAAATAAAACGTACAACTACAAGTCCACAGTGCTGAATGCGATACATCTGGTGTTGCCAAGGAAGCTGTCCTTTTCCTGAACCATGAGGCTGAGATTACAGGCTGAGTGAACAGGCATTTCAGGAGCAGTCAGCATAGATTCATGAAGGGAAAATCATGCTTGATCAAGTGGTAGTCTTCTATGATGTCATGGCTGGCTGGGCAGATAAGGAGAAAGTGGTGGATGTTGTCTGTTTTGACTTCAGCAAAGCTTTTGATGCCCCTCCCATGACACCCTGATAGGTAAGCTTAGAAGGTGTAGGATAGATGAGTGAAAGTGATGAGAGAACTGGGTGCCTGGTAGAGCTGAGAAGGTTGTGATGAGTGGCACAGAGCCTCGTTGGAAGCCTGTAGCTAGAAAGCGTTCCCCTGCAATCAGTACTGGATACATTCTTGTTTAACATTCCTTATCTGGTGACCTGGATGAGGGGATAGAGTGCATCCTCAGCAAGTCTGCTGATGATACAAAACTGGGAGGAGTGGCTGACACACCAGAAGGCTGTGCTGCCATTCAACGAGACCTGACCAGACTGGAGAGGTGGGCAATGAGGAACCTGTTGAGGTTTAGCAAGGGCAGGTGCAGAGTTCTACACCTGAGGCAGAGTAACCCTAATCAGTACAGATTAGGAGCTGACCTGCTGGAGAGGGGACCTGGTGTGTTGGTAGACAAGATGTTGGCTGTGATTCAGCAGTGTGCCCTTATGGTCAGGAAGACTAGTGGTATCTTGATGTGCATAAAAAATGTGGCCAACAGGTTGAAAATTTATTGATACCATGTCCCATGACATCCTGATAACAAAGCTGAGAAAGTGTGGGATAGATAAGTGGGTGGTGAGGTGGGTTGAGAACTGTCTGACTGGTTGTGGTTGTGATTGGCAGCGCAGAGTCTTGTTTGAGACCTGTGACTTGCGGTGTTTCACAGGGGTCACTGCTGGGTCTGGTCTTGTTCAATGTCTTCATCAACGACCTTGATGAGGGGATAGTGTCCACACTCAGCAAGTATGCCTATGATACAAAGCTGGGAGGAGTGGCTGACATACCTGAAGGCTGTGCTGCCATTCAGCAAGACCTAGCCAGACTGAATAGCTGGGCAGCAATAAACCAGAAGAGGTTTAAAAAAAGCAAGTGTAGTAGTCTTGCACCTGAGAAGGAATAACCGCAAGTATCAGTACAGGTTGGGACATGACCTGTTGGAGAGGAGCTCTGCAGAGAGGGACCTGGCTGTCCTGGTGGACAACAGGTTGACCACGAGCTAGCAGTGTGCCCCAGTGGCCGAGAAGGCAAATGGTATCCTGGGGTGCATTAAAAAGAGGGTGGCCAGCAGGTCAAGGGAGGTGATTCTCCCCCTCTACTCTGCCCTGGTCAGGCCTCACCTGGAGTATTGTGTCCAGTTCTGGGCTCCCCAGTACAAAAGGGATCTCCTGGAAAGAGTCCAGCGGGGAGCCACAAAGATGATAAAGGGACTGGAGCATCTCCACTACTTGGAATGTCTGAGCGATATGAGTTTGTTCAGCCTTGAGAAAAGAAGACTCAGAGGACATCTTTTAAATGTTTCTAAGTATCTTAAATGTGGGAGTCAAAGGGACATGACCCACCTCTTTTCAGCAGTCTCTAGGAACAGAACAAGGGGAAATGGCCATAAACTGGAGCATAGGAAGCTCTGCACCAATATGCGAAGGAACTTCTTCACAGTGAGGGTGACGGAGCACTGGAACAGGCTGCAAGGGGGTTGTGGATTCTCCTTTTCTGGGGATACTTAAGACCTGCCTGAATGCTTTCGTATGCAACCTCCTATAGGGAATCCGCTTTAGAAGGAGGTTCAACTCAATGATCTCCAGAGGTTCCAACCCCTACAATTCTGTGATTTTATGATTCTGTTAGCAATGGCAGCTTTGGGGATGATGGTTGGTCTGGTACTATTAGCATCTCTATTCCTTACAAGCAGTATAAACCAAATAAAATGTCGAGTAAGAAAGTTAATTCTAACTTTCCATAATCTTATGCAGGATTATAAAATTCATGTTTTGATTGCTGAGATAATGCAGTTATGGGCTGAGCAAGAAAGTGATACAATTTTTACAGGGTGGCTGAGTTTGGCTGCATAAACATGGATTGTTTTTGGGAAAAAAAAAATCATCCTTTAATTTAGAAGCAGCAGCCTTAATTTTAATGCTCAGCCTTGCAGTAGCCAAATTTAAAGGATTTAGGAGTTGATAATGAAATAAGTCAAAAGGGAAGACAAATTTTGCAAAGATTTTAAGCTTTATCAGGGAAGATTATTTATCTGAAAAGATGAGGAAACAATTAAAATTTAGTAATAAATCTTCTAAATTGCTATCTGTAGAGGTCACTATAACCTCAGACAGTAAGAATGCAGCTTCATACATTATTAGTTGCCCTTTTGCATTTGTTTTACAGCACCTCAAGGTACATATTTTGCAAGTTTTTGACATTGTGCTTAAGGGGAACTACAATTTCTTTTCTAGAGAAAAGGAAAGTAAACTGGCAGAAGGTATCTGAGTCTGATTGCAGGAGGGAGAATTTTTTTTTTTTACTTATCACTTGTAGTACCTAACCTAAAAGCAGAAGGCTCCACAAGAAGCATGTTTCTGACTTGAAATGTTTTACTGTTAATGTTGGAAGAGAGGACATGTACCCTTCATTACCTGAAAGTATTGCATGTTCTTTTAACAAGCCCAGTCTGAGGCTGTGTGCCTGTTTGCCTACGTAGAATTGTTGAACAAACCTTGTCTTCCTTTTTAATGCAGACACACTCTCTTACAACTGTTGCACAGAGCGCATCAAGCTGTCAGCATTCTGTTTCAAGTTGTGCAAAATGTTGGTGTAAGAAATTTTTTTAGAAATGTTTCTTACAATTACTATTCATAAACGGAATGAAATGCTACAAATAAGACAAATTATATATAAGCATACGGATTAATTACTTTTAATAACTGTGACCATCTCCTTCTCCTACTACTAATCTGACTTCGTTCAACGATTATGACATGACATGAGTAGAACATATACAATAGCAGTTTAACAAATAGGAAGAATGAAACCTGCAGTTACCTAGGTACCTGTAATCTAAGTTTCAGTGGGATATTATTTCAATATGAAATTTGTTTTCATAGAATCACCAAGGTTGGAAAAGATCAATGTACAAGATCATCCAGTCCAACAGTCCACCATTCACCAATTGTTCTCACTAAACTAGGTCCCTCAACACAATATCTAAACGTTCCTTGAACACCTTGAGAGTTGGTGACTCCACCACCTCCTTGGGCAGTCCATTCCAGCTGACCACTCTTTTGGAAAAGCAATTTCCTAACATTTTAGATATAAGTTTTTCAGGAACAGCTCTTTTGGATCAAAGGCTGCAGTGATATATCAACAAACTGTTTCTGTCCCAGTAGATAGAAGCCCTGTAAAGTACTGGAAGCCCTTTGCCTAGAAGCCCTGCAAAGTCCTTGTAGCATGAAATTACTGCTGTTGAAAGAGTTGTGGAGCCTTAAAGGATAAAGGAAGAGTTTTGTGTTGGCTGTAGTTCTCCTAACTTTTTGAAGGCTTTTTCTATGCAACTTGTAATTCATTCCTCGTTGACAGACTGCATAATGGAGGGAACGTAGGAACTCACTCTTGGTATTTTATTCGTATTCTCTCTTAAATTTTCATCATGGAAAGTGGCAGGTATGCATTAGGCATCTGTGTAATGAGAGCAACTGATGAAATTCTGTTTGGCCCCAAAATATTAGCAAATGCCAAAAGACTCCTGATCTGTAGGTTAGTGGTAACAGTTGTGACTATTCTATGCAGGCATACTTTCAGGTGCAGGTAGTATTATGTTGATAGTAATATTCAACTGCACAGTATGCTGTGTGTTTTAGGAATGTTATACAAAGGAAAATGAAAGGCTTAGCTCACCCATTACATTGAAATCATATTCATCATTATAAAGTCCATCAACTTCAATGAAGCATGTCACAGTCTGTTTTGAAATACTCTTGAGATACAGTTTCTCAGTGCATTCATTAGAATTTCTCTCAGTCATTTGAAACTGTTGCCAGCATTTACTTCAGGTTAGTAGCATTTACTTCAGGAGGATAAGTAAATAAAATTTGACTAATGTTCTTTGCATTTACATTACAGTGTCTTCATTTTCTGTTCATAGAAAGTAACAATATAAATAGTTAGATCAATGATGAGTGGTGTCCCCCAGAGGTCCATCTTGGGACCGGCATTCTTTAGCATCATTAACAGATAGATAATGGGATTGAGTGTACTCTCAGCAAATTTGCTGATGACACCAAGCTGAGAGGTGCAATTGATACAGCAGAAGGAAGGGAAGCCATCCAGAGAGACCCTGACAGACTCAAAAGTGGGCCCTTGTGAACCTAATGAGGTTCAACACAGTGCAAGATTTTACCCTTGGGTTGAGGTAATCCCATATATGTATACAAACTAGGAAAAGAATACCTTGAGAGCAGCCCTGCTGAGAAGGACTTAGGGGATCCGGTCAATGAAAAACTTAACATGAGCCAGTAGTTTGTGCTTGCATCCTGGATGGCCATGGTATCCTGGGTTCTGTCAGAAGAGGGCTGGCCAACAGAATGAGGGACGTGATTGTCCCACCTTTCACTAACCTCATGAGGCCCCAGCTGGAGTACTTTATCTAGGTCTGGATCCTCCAACACAGGAAAGATGTGAAGCTTTTGGAATGGGTCCAGAAGAGGGCCTCAAAGGTGATCCAAGTGCTGAAGCACCTCTCCTGTAAAGACAGGCTGAAGGAACTGGGCTTGTTCAGTCTGCAGAAGAGAAGGCTGGGGGAAGAACCTGTTGCAGCCTTCCAGTTTTTAAGGGGAGTATATAAACATGAGGAAAATCAGCTTTTTACATGGGTTGATAGTGATAGGACAAGTGGGAATGGTTTTAAATGAAAGGAAGGGTTATTTAGATTAGAAGTGTAGAGGTAAGATTTTTGCTGAGAGAGTGGTGAGGTGCTGGAGGTGAAAATGTATTAACAAATTTTGCCAAGAATTATTGGTCACTTAAGAACTTGTATTCCATCTTCTTGAGGATTTTACTGAATTTTTAATTTTGATTTCTACTATGTATGACAGGAAATACCTGTTCAACATTCTTGAAAATCAGGTAATTTTCTGCATGGCTAAGCCATGGAACTAAGACATTATTTTAAACATCCTTAAAAAAAATAATAATAATCTTGAGTGTGTTATGTATGAATGCATAACAGTACTGTACTCAAATAGTTGCATTCAGTCAGTGTTGACTGTTTGTGTTGTTCCACTGCTCACTCTGCTGATTCAGAACTCCTCTTAATAGTTTCCTGGTGTTTCTTATTAATGTTTATTCAGTTATACTCAGTAGAACCTAATCTAGCAGTCATAGCTGATAATAAAGTTACACTAATTCTGTAATTGTGCCACACAAGGTCGTAAAAATCAGAGGCGGAAAAAGGACAAAGCAAGTATATTTCAAAACATTTCAGCATTCTTCAGCCTTACCCATCTTTCTTGATTGTCTTCATCCAATCTTTTTCACAGAAGAAATGGAAAGTGAAATAGCAGATGATGTAGCTTTCATTTTGAAATCAACTGTAAGCTTACTTTTCCTTTAAACATATCACATGGCTATCAGCAGTGGACAAAGGATTGTGGTCTAGATTTCTATTCATTTAGAGTGGATTTATGCATGTTTATTTTTTGATGTTACCTTCTGTCTGACGTCTTTATTCGTATAATGGTAAGATCAGTGGTAGTATGAAAAATGTCATGTATGATACTTCTGCTGGTTAATTACATGTGATTCTGATGACTTCTTTTGTTGTGCTGTGTACATGACTTTCTTGAATGCATCATTAGTGCCTGAGCTTTGGTGCTTAGTTTAAGTGCTCTTTGTTTCAAAAGATAATGTTCTTTTAACTGAGCCAGACTGGTTCTGATGCATTTTATCCTATGATGTTGAGGGTAGCTGTAAATATCAGCTATGGAAGAGAAGTTCTGGCCTTCAGGAGAAATAAGATGCATACAGAACAAGAGGATGGATTCAAGACCCTGATAGTGTTTGAAGGCTCCAGAAACTTCCTATTTTCTCTCAGGCACCTCTCTTTACTTTGTTTGAAAGTTCCATATACATGGTAACCATCTTGCTATACAGCATCTTTGTGGCTCGCTATATCATTCTGTTAAAAACTTTATTCTCTTAAAAATATGTTGTATCTTGACTATCTCACCCTCTAAGGTAGTCAGTACCTTACAATACTTACAAACTTCTGTTGGAACGTTGTACATTGCCATTGGTGCTTCCATCTGAATAGACCAAGAGAAAGGCTGCTGTTTAGCAATCGCTATTAAACAAAATGGCTTACTCAGACTCTTTAATGTTGTATTTTGACCACTCAAATGGTGTTCAGATGTGAAGATGTCAGATGAGAAAAAATGTACCTTCATCTGCATTTATTTCTTCAGATGTTTCCTAGCTGCTGTAGCCCTTTAGGTATTAGAACTAAAAGGCCTGGTAAAACCAGCTAATGACATTGCCAGGGTGAGTGTACTGATAGCATAATCCTGAGTGCAAACATATTGTTGAGTTACTAGGGAGATAATGTGCCATCTTCAGTTACTCGTCAGTGAGTCTCTGGCAGGCTGACAAGAGGTCACTGCAGTCTCTGTGAGAGCTCTGTATTTTGGAGTAGGTTGGAGAATGGTAGGAGCAGTGCCAGGAAGTTAAGTACAGAGAAATCCTCTCATTGCTGTTAGGTATTTGCAAAGGAGTATGCAAAGCAGAAATGTTAATTAATGTGATTAATATTATTCTGATAAAAGAAATTCTGAAGGGGTTGTTTATAGATACTGGAAGACATGATTTATTCTTCACTGTGGAAAACAAATTTTTATATATATTGCCCTTGGTTTGATAAAGAGGCTTTCATTAAATTGCTTTCTTGACAGCTTAATGAGACAAATCTCTTCCATATGCTCTGTATCATAAGCCATAGCTAGTAAGGTACTGAACCACATGCCTAGTAAGTGGAAGCACAAGAGAAAAACTTTACAGTAGAAAGTTTCCAAATTGTTTAATCATATACTTTTAGGTTTTTTATATTAAACAGCATACACCATATTTCTGTCCATGATTTATTTTAATGAGAGAGAACAAGTACAAAAACAGAGGAAATACAAAACATTTGGGACAAGAATAGTCTATTTTGATCCCAAAATTCCTTTCCTCGTGCTTCTTCTAACCTTCGCTGTCATACAGGTCCTCTCCCCAGCAACTCAGGAGTGATGTGAGGTCGTTGCATTCTGTTTTCTTGGGGTGTCTGGCATTTGTTGTCTAAAAATAACCGTCCTCCTTATACTAACAGAATGTTGTACTTACGGATGTTGCACATCAGAAATTTGCCAAGCCTGAGCTGCTTACCTTCCAAGATCATATGTGTTCAATTTAAGATGGTGGAAGCAGGCAGGGACTGAATGCCATAGCATTATAAAGAACAGGAATAGACGTATCTGTACACCACAATACAGCTGTTGTTATAACAGGTGCAATTTTGACACTCCTTAAAAGAAGAATGATTCTCAGAGGCAAAATGCATTGCTTGGTCTGAGGGACTAACAGGAGTGAATAGTGATCCTAACTCATCTATTCGTCTGTAATCGGAAATGACATCCAAATACGTCTGCAATGGAATAAAAGGAGTGGTTTGTGATGATACAGTGTTACAAGCAGTGTCATTCTAACCTTCCAGATAAAGAATGCTAAGATGTCCTTGTTGCTAAATTTAAAAGCATAGATTTCCTTTTGAGGTACTAATGACCTTTCTGTAATTGTGAAAAAGGGTGTTTTGTTTTAACAGTGATAGACCCCCTGGAACAAGATTCATTGTTACTGAGTGTCAGGGCTCCCGTGAGATCACTGGCACTACTCAGGTATAAGTTACACCAGGGCATTGCTGGTGACAGTGAGCCCTTGTTCCACTTATTATTCTTCTGTTTGCATCACATGTAGACCCTAGAATGATAAAATCAGTCATTTTTTTTTAATACAGTGTGGTGAGATAATGTGGGTTTTCTGCACAGAAGAAAGCTGAATATCTCGTCCTGCCATTGCAGCCTATATATTGTTTTTGCTGTGTATTTTTTTTCCTTTTTAGTACAGAAGTTACATTTCTATTAAAATTTTCATTTCAGGGTAAAATGGTGAAGGGAATGGGAGGTGCCATGGACCTGGTATCTAGTGCCCAGACAAAAGTGGTTGTCACCATGGAGCACTCAGCCAAGGTAAGGCTCTGTCTTCTATGTGACTGACTCACACTAGGAAAAAAAAACAAACACAAAACACACAAAAACTTTTTACATTGAATTCTGCCACTTCATGAGGATTTTACAGATTTGTTACTAGTTACAATTATACATTACATTCCTGACCTCATGTAAGTGAATTGTTTACCATGGAAAAAATCAAAGATTAATTTTATGTTTAAAAGCTGCATACGTTTTTTGTGGCTTTGTGCAAACTTAATGAGAGTAACAATTGGCAGAGCTACAGTAGGTGCTGCCCTTAAGGTTTTACTTTTCACGTCAGAATAATTTGAGAAATGACGTCTCCCATGGCTAAATATTTGTTGTGATGGAAAAATATTTACCTTTGAAGCTATCAGTCAGATTGGTACTGGCAGCTTGATAAAACAGATCTTTCTGGCATGATACTACGCAGGCTGCGTTACTTGTTATACTGTTACATGATAGAGGTTAATCTAGAGACCTCTTTGTGGAGATATAAACAGTCTTCCACAGAAGGTCATAGAAAGTTTGTCATTTGAAACTTAAAAAATTGTACAGTCTTAGCTATGAGAAAAGCTGTTTGAAGGACAGCATATTTATTCTCAGGGAACTATAGCAAATGCTTAAAAATCAACTTTTTATTTCATTTTTTTTGTTTGTTTCTGTTATTCATAATTTGTTGGTGTAGACACCAAACCTCCTGTAAATCAATGCGAGTCCAGAAGTTATTAGTTCTGTATGTTCAAGATTTATATCTCTGCCAGAATAGATAGAGGTAAGCATAAGGAATTTGCCTGGCAGCAAATATGAAAGATACATATATTAACAGTTGTGGAGTTCTTTTAAATGTGATTTAAGGAATGAATCTTCTTCACTTTCTATATTTTTCAACAGTTTGGGTTTGTTTTTTTTTGTTTTGTTTTGTTTTGTTTTTATAGAAGCTGTGATTTCTAGTAGTGCATTTTAAGTAACAAAACCGAGACTGACCCAGTAGTTCTTGTATGCATATGTGTAAATAAGTAAACAAAAGTGCAAAGCAAATTTGTCTGACTTGCATCCCTATCACAGCCTCACAACAACTAGGTGTCTGAGTATCCATTCACTTAGGCACATATTTCAGATATTAATGTCATCTGAATAAATATTGTAAACTTCAAGTTACTGTGGAATTCAGCTAAGAAACGGAGTCCACACATGATAATTACTCATGCCCATTTATCTCTTAATAACACTATTACAAAACTATTACTACATTTAACTACAGTGTTTGGAAGTTGTTTGTTGTTTTTTGTCAGTAGGAATACTGAAACTTGAAAAAGATAGGAAAGCAGATTTGCCCTTATAGGTAGCCCAGTCATAGCTTTATTATTATTTTTTTTCTTGAGATGTGTATGTCTAACTTGGTTTCTTATATATATGAGGTTCCTGGTATGCACTTCTAGAAAGCCTATTACAGGCTTTACAGGCTTCCATAACTTACTTTTGTAAGAATATACGACAAAGTGAATCCAAGTATATGTTTCTTTGATTTATTCATATTTTAAAATGGAGGGGTCTTTCATCCTAACTACACCCTTTTGGGGCTGCTTCTTCTTTGCTCAAAAGTGAAGAAGATGGAGTACAGAAGTTGAATAGTATAGAAGTGGGGAAAAAAAAAACAAAAACAAAAACAAAACCATCTATAGCTTCTGTTACATGTTTTAGATGTTTTTTCACGTTTTTTTTTTTTTGTTTTTTTTTAATGTGGGTGTTAGTGAGAAAATGTGGAAGAGTGATGCCCAAGCAATTACATGACCTATAATGCCGGTTCTGAAAGTCAGAAGCCTTAATCTGGGGAGACTTCTTACAGAACTGATTTATATTTTTTTCCTTAAGTATGAAAATTTTCTCACAAATTGCAATTTCAACCATACCTAAGCATTAGAGAAGTCCTCTTTCCTCTTCCCAAGAGTCAAGTTCTTTTGCTACTGAGCAAAAGAAATGTATGCCTGTATTGCTGAAATCTCTTATATCTGCAGGCTTTTTAGAACAGGGACGTTGTTGTCTTAGTCTCCAAATAAATAATAAGAAATCTATCATTGGACACCAGAGCCTCCAGTAAATAAATGTGAATCAAAGTCTGATGGACTGAAGTACAGTGGAAAGCCACAAGATATATGTAACAATAAATAGTTATGGTAGTTAGTTTTGTTTGATCTATCATCTTGTAAATGATCTTTTAATCCTTTTCAGGTGTTGTTTTTTTCTTTTTTTGTATTTTGTAATTTTTTTGTTTGATATATAATAGTGACAGGTTGCTGAACATTCTAATAGATTTGCTCAGAGTATATCCTGAGTATGCAGTCACAATTTTCAAACATAGCAACAGGCTGAATTCTTCCAGTGCAGACAAAATACAGTTTACCCTAAATTACAAGGGTGAAACTGGTATCTGTCTTCACATTCAAAGAACCACCCAAGCAATTTACTCTGATATGCAATATATTAAAAATAACGATGAACATCCTTTGCCCCCAAGTATTTTAATTTTTGATAATTTAGTTATTTACATTTTATGAAAGCTGAAAGCTACAGAAGAAAAATGACAGGACTTTAAATGACTTATGTAGAAGAATTCAGTGTAAGAAATATCATTGAGGCAGAGTAGCATATAAATATGTGGGGTAATGTAGGTACAGATGCAGAATGGCTAGTCACTGCCTTATTTATTTATTTTAAAGGGGTAGACTACAGAAACTAGCAACCAGCAGGTTTGAAACAGGAAGTATTATTCACAGTCAGCTAATGAAATTGTGGATCTTTAGCAGAATGTTATAGGAGCTCAAAGCATTACACCCATATGAAAGGGATTAAACTATTTTATGAGTCCGAAAGTGACAATTAAATAGCGTTGCCCAGAAGCAGTCTCTAGCCTAGGAAGCCTAGCTGTCACAGCATGTCACGAAGCAGGAAGGGAATACCTGATGAAGGGTGCCTCAATTTTTCCTCCGTATGTTTAGGCCACTGTGAGACACTTGGATGATGGACTCAGTTTAATTCACTATGATAGCTCTTAGTGTATTTTTTGTGAAACTGATTTTCGGTTAACTGTAAAGACCAGAATATAGTGTTGTTATTTAATCTTTGAACAGTCACTGTGCACCTGTGCTCAGTCTGGTAAATACTGCCCAGAAGATATAGAAGTCCTTACACCCATACTGTTATCGATGTATTTTGCAAAACACCACAGAGTTATGGCTGGTCTCTTACAGATGGTGTAATGACTTGTCTACACAACTAAAACGATATAATGGAAACTATTTTTAAGCATGTGCTTTGGTCATGACTGAAACATGGGGCACTGAATTTCTATCACTGTGAATAGTATTTGTTTTGATATCTTGTACAAAACTATGGTATTTTTTTCCCGTAAAAGTGTCCATAAAGAAATGCAACAGAAATTTTAGGGCTGCTCCAAAATTAATGCCTTTTATTTTATTACGTTGGCTCACAACATCAAAGATGGATGGCGGCAGTAGAGATTGAACCTTCCCACCAATGTCTCATTCCATTTTGTTGCTGTGTGACAGATGAAACAGAGGGGCAGTCTGACAAAATGGCATCTGACATGGAAATGTATATGCAAAGGTGTGTCACTGAATTCTGCGAAGCAGAAAAAATGGCACCCACTGACATTAATCAACACTTGCTGAATGTTTCTGGAGACCGAACAGCGAATGTGAGGACAGTGAGGCAGTGGATGATGTATTTCAACAGTGACATGAAAGACAAGCCATGTTCTGTATGGCCATACAGATTTTTAGAAGTGTGGCATGCAGGCTCTTGTTCATATCCAGTGAAAATGCATAGCTAATGATGGTGACTGTGATGTAAAGGTGTGTTTTGTAGCTATTCTTTGTATCTGTAGTAGTTTCCATGAAAATAAATAGGAGGCATTACTTTCAGAGCAACCTATTTATTTAAAGAAGAATGAAATAACCTAAGGTTTTGGATATCTACACAACAGTCTTTTCTTCCTTTATCTGAACAAATACTGTATAAATTCAGACATTAAAAATTCTTGCATTTCCACTAGGATTCCCATTCTGATAATGCCCTGATGGATGAGTTCCGAAATTCACTCGTCATGCTACCTGATAATACAATAATGTCCATCTCAAGTGTTAAGAAGTTGGAATTTATCACTTTTAAGGGTCACAGAAGCCACTCAAGCTGTCAGCTCTGCAAGTCTGTTTTGTTTTTACTCAGGAATAGAACTGAGATATGTTTATGTATTAAGCCTTAAGGCAAATTTAAAAAGTGTTGCATTCACGTGGTTAAATGAGACGTGCAATCCTCTGAGAGTTTTGAAAGGCATAGCTGAAAATTGATAGAGGAAAAACAAACAAAAAAACCCTCACACCTAAACACCTAAGCCTTACACATCCAGCTTTGTGTGAGAAGCTTTGCCTTTTCAGTAGGCAATAGTTTATGCAGTAACAAAAGTAGCTGCCATTTGATATCCTAGGGAGGGAAGTATCTTAAACCAAATCCTGATTTCTTTAGATACATAACTTTGTACTGTATTTGCAGGCTGATTTGTACTGGCAAAAATAAAGGTAGTGTAGCTTCTCTTGTAGGACTTGAAGATGAGCATATCTCACTCACCTCCTAGTCTGCTTTTGTGCTTTTCTGGAGTGACAGAGGAAAAGGAAATTGAATGTGGTTAAAGAAGCTGGGTTTACTATTTTCAAAGCATGAGTATGCACTTGAACCATAGGTGTTTGAAATACTTGTGTATGTGGCTGATCCTGCACATATTGTTTATAATAAATAAGTCAGAATAATGTCAATGCTCACAATGTTATTCTCTAAACTTTACGTGTCATCAGTAAGGTCCCACGTGTGTCATATCCTCACATTGCAGTAGAAGAGGAAATTATTGGACTTCTAAACTCAGCGGCCCGCTCACTGGTACACTGAGACTCTTATTAGTCATCTCGTTATAGCTAGGGCTTTAGTTACAACTGTCCCAAATTGCCAGAGTTGTAATCTGCCATGAAAGTGAATTCAAATAATGCTCTGAGTGCAGTGAATGTTTCAATAACACTGAATGCTTGCAGCTGTGATTTTCCTTTTTAATGTACATACTTGAATTCAGAGAAGGTTGCACTGTTTTTTAAAATTAACATTTGTTTGTATACTGTTAAACACAGGGCAATGTCCATAAAATCTTGGAAAAATGCAATTTACCACTTACTGGGAAGCAATGTGTAAACCGCATCATTACAGAGAAGGTAAAGTTCTTTTCTTGAATTCTTTTCAATACTTTTCTCCTCTTAGTGACACTCAGTGAAAGCAGTAAAAGGTGTCGTAAAAATAAGGAATATATTCAGTATCTGTTGCTTGTGAAGGACAAAGACTCCTTTTGAGTTCAATTCCAGAGACCTGTTGGCTCATATTTTCCTTTTAAATCTTTTACTGTTGACATCATGCATACTGGATGATTATTGCGGTCACCATCAGAACAGAGATGCTATCCATGAGAAATATATGAAGAACATGTCTGGTTATTTTTCCCAACGTATACCTGAAAATTTGCCTTGTGAGATGCAAAGCCTGAAATGCACATTTTCCTCAAATATAGACGCAGTGCTACAGCTCTGAAGCATATTCATGTCAGGCAACTGGCATCTTTCTTTGCGTATATTACAAACTTAGAGAGACACATAGCCTGTTCTGCTATCTTTTTTTTTCACTTGATTGCATTTGTGAAGCAATTTACTGTCCAGTGCAAGTCCGTGTGATATTGCCAGAGTTCAAAGTGTATTAGTGGATCTTTACAGCAGAGGATAAATGACTTGAGATTTTTGCTGTAACCATGCTCCTTTTATTATCAATGTGTACGTTTTTAAGGGCTTTGAGCAGTCCCTCTGTGAGCCATCTGTCATGCTAAGTAGAATGCTTCGAAAGTGCTGATGCAGGATTTGTTTCCTCTCAGTGGTACATTGCTACTGTCCTTTAAACATTTCCTCTACAAACGAAGGGAAAAGAAACAAAACATGGATGTTTTCCTGTAGTCTTCTACTGACTGGTCACATACAAATGTAAGGTACAAAAAGTGGCATTGAACAAGGACTGACAGAAAATAAAAAACGTGCAGAAAATTTCTGAGACTCACTGCTCATCAGGTCTCACCGTTTTAATAAAAGATAACACAAATGTATAGCACTATTTAGATTGTATTACAGACTGTTCTGACACTAGCTTCCTAGTGTCTATTTTCCTTAAATTTGTCTTCTCTTTTAAGACTCAGAAGAACAATTTCAGCCACATAGGATTCATGAAATCCTTTGGATTGGAAGGGACGTTAAAGATCATTTAGTTCCAACCCTCTTGCCACAAACAGGGATACCTTCCATTAGAACATGCTGCACAAAGCCCCATCCAACTTTTCCTTGTACACTTCCAGGGAACGGGCATCTACAGCTTCTGTAGGCAACCTGCTCTAGTGCTTCAACAGCACGCATAGCTGAGAATTTTGTCCTAATATCTAACCTGAATCTACCTTTTTGTTAGTTTAATGACACTAAACCTTGTGCTACCACTCCACTCCCTGATAACCCTTTCACGTAATGGAAAGCTGCTATAAGGTTCTTAGGTTTGGTGCTCCCACCTCCTGATCACCCTCATGGACCTCCAATGGACTCGCTCCAATCACCCCACGTCTTTCTTATGCTGAGGGACCCAAACCTAGATGCAATACTGCAGGTGGACCTCATGAGCCAGAGCAGAGGGTAACAATCATCTCCCTTGCCCTGCTGGCCACACCTCTTTTGATACAGCCAAAGACACAGCTGGTTTTCTGGGTAGCAGGCGTGTACTGCAGGCTCATGCTGTTTTTCATCTGCCAGAAGCCATGAAGTCCATCTCCTTAGGGCAGCTGTCTATCCACTCAGCACCTTGCCAATATTCATGTTTGAGATTGCCCAATCCCAGGTACAGGACCTTGCACTTGGCCTTGTTAAATCTCATTAGGATCACATGGGCCCACATTGCATGCCTGTCAAGTTCCTCTGGGCAGCATTCCTTTCGTCCAGCATGTCAGCTGCAGTACTCATCTTGGTGTCATCTGAAAACTTGCTAAGGGAGCACTCAATCCCACTGTCCATTCCACTAGAAATAGCATTAAATCACTCCCAGTAATGACCCCTCAGGAACACCACACACCACTGGTCTCTACCTACTCATCAAGATGTTGACCACAGCTCCTTGAAATTAACATTCCATCCAATTCCTTTCCCACCAAGTGGCCCATCCATCAAATCCATTTATCTCCAATTTAGAGACAAGAAAGTGTCAAATACTTCATGCAAGTCCATGTAGATGACATTGGTTACTCTTCCCTTCTCTACAAATGCTGCAACCATGCTGGAGGATGATGCCTGATTTGTCAGGCACTATTTGCCCTTTGTGGAGCTCGAGGTCTGTCTCATGTGCCTAGTCGACAAGTTGAGCTTCAGTACACTTCTGACATGTGCTTAAGATTCCACTTTCCTTCCAAGTTCAATCTTCCCTGGGCTTTTTAAAATTCTAATTTATTTTAGTATACTGAATGCAAACTTAATGGTTTTTGTGGCAACTAACTTGCAACCTGTGTATTCTCCATCTAGTGGGCACCATTATAGTGCATGTTGTTCTACAGATGTTCTTACATGCTTGAGAGACTTCAAAGTGGAAAGCTTATCTTAGGAACAGGTCAGGGAAAATGATCCTTCAGCTGCATCACCTGAGACTTTCTTTTAGAAATAGAACAAGAAAATTTCTCTTTCTTAGCCAGCTTCAAAAATAGTAAAATTTGTAGTGTTTAGTAGCTGTTGAAGAAACTGATCATCTGATCAGCCACCCTTCATCTCTCTGTGAGCCTAAAAACAAAACAAAAGAGTGATAAAGAGGATGGCTTTCCCTGTTTTCTTTCATGACCTCTTGGTGGACATTGTCTTGTAGCAAAGAATGTCTCAGCTCTTTCCCTTGCTTCTTGCAATTCTCACCACATCACAGCAGGAGACCCTGCTCTCATTTTACACAATGGAAAGGAGTTGCCCATTTTTTTCCACAAAATCAACACATCTTACCCTTCAGATTCTTTCAAGTATGAATAAATCTCTACTGGTCAGTCTGAAAAGTAAAACCAGTTGATAATGGCATCATTTGTTACTGAAGAAACTCATTTCAGTGAACTGATTTGTACAGTATCGCTACTTGGATCTTAATTTTTTTAAGAATAAAAATTAATTTTATACTACTTGAATCTTACAGGCTGTGTTTGATGTGGACAAGAAAAAGGGGCTCACCCTTGTGGAAATCTGGGAAGGACTGTCAGTGGATGATATCAAGAAAAGCACTGGCTGTGACTTCACAGTAAGTAATTTTACAAGCAAATACAGTTGTTCTTTTTACATTGCCTTGTCATTAATCCATACAGCCACTGATTTTTTACCTTCACATTCTTTCTTAAATATTATTTAAAGTTAACGCAAAACTGACTCATTAGTGGAAAGTACACTGGAATATAACTGATGCTGTATGTGTGGACAATCACAAATGTAGTTTATTCATGGACTTGCGTTCATATAATAAATCTTTTTCTTTTGTACTGTAAGGCGGGGGAAGGTCAGCTTTTTTTTTTTTTTTAATGAGAACAGTGAATTTGACGGTATACACTGTGTCCTGTGAAAGTAATTGGGAGGTATTTGGTAATGAAGGGTAGTACTCTTTGCAGAGTTTCCAGGTCTAGAGCACGATTGTAAGGTTGCATAACAGCTATTATGTGAAAGAGTTGGTTATTAAGGCTTTGAACATGCTCTTAGTCGCGAGAAGAATGTTCTCAGCAAGGAGCACGTAGAACTTAATTCATTCCCTCGTTTCCATAACAGAGCATTTTTAGCACCCAAATATGATAGCATATGTTTTTCTTGTAGAGTTTTAAATAATTGAAAGAGCTTTTCATTTCTGAGAAAATATTCATTTATCTGGAAAAAAAGGGTCTGTTAAATAGGAGTGACGTGCAACTGTGGAGTGCAGGAAATTGCTACAAAATCGCTTTACTCCATTATTCATTTTTTATGTAACGTTTTATGTTAATCTTTATTATTTCTTAATTTACAGTAGAAACAAGCCTCCCTACTTAGCAATTCTATATGCAAAAGAGATTATTCTTCTTCCTGTGATGTAGGGGACAAAAATAAATTCTTTAAAACTTCAGTAATCTGAGAGCTTCTTTTTCTTTGTTGGATGAGACTCTTAAACAGCTAGTACTCAAAAACTAAAACGTAGAAATGACCTTATGGTTTTGGATCTGTGGTAATCAGCCACTTTTTGTTGTTGTTGTTATTCTGATGTATTCAATTTGAGGATTAGCTTTGGGTTGAATTTAAAGAGTACTGTGTTTAGTAACCATATACATAGAATGAAATTGTGGAGAATGACTTTGCTGTAGGGAGACACCAGTTCTTAAATGTCCTGAACCTGTTCTTTGGAAGGAGTTGGTTTCTTTTTGATTCAGAGGATCTAAATATATATGTATGTATGTATATGGGAGTTGGTGTTACCTGAAGTAATTTTCAACCTGTGCTGGAGGCAATTGAAGCAGAAAGAACCAGAGTATTCAGAGAAAGAAATGAATAGCTCAAAATGATCGGCTAGCAGACAGAGCTTTGCAGCAGCATGGTGGGTATGATATAGCAAGACTATTAGGATTATTAAAAAAGAACTAACGCCACCTCACTATACCACTAGTGCTTCCCTGTAAATGTTACAAAGAAACGGTATACATTTTGAATTTTAAGGATAGCCTGAAGTTAGCAATTGATGAGCAGTGTAGTGCTGTCTTTGTTCCTGGAATCTGTCTCACCAGGCTCTAGAGGGGTCACTTCACAGCTACCGCTTCCCTGTTTCATGAAGATGAACTCCAGTGCAGTCTGCTTTGTACAGCTGCCTTGGTCATACATGAAATTGTGAGCTGCACTAAAGGAGAGCTATGGGCATGAAAAGTGTAGATGCTTCTTGGTTTGTATACTTTTCTATGTTTATCTGAAAGCAAGCAGCTTCCATAAATACTTGCACAGCATGTACTGTGCTGACCTCTGCCAGAATATGTGCATAGGTCAGCATTACCTACTGAATGATAGTTCCTTAAAAATGCCTGAAATTTCTATAGCTCTGCAAACAGAAAGAGTGAACCAGAATGATTTGTTAACTAATGTAGCAGCATGGAGGAGCACTAGCTCTTCCTTTGTCCTATTTTTTCTCTCTTTTTTTTTTTTCCTTTTCCACCTAAAGGATGTTTCCAGGTCACAGTGACCCTGTCCTCCTGTCATCGAAATCCTCACCAAAACTGCTATTGTATTGGCATTGGTGGCAGCAAGACTAGGTCACCATTGCATGATGTTAGACACTTCTCGCACAGTGAACAGGTGCAGCTCCCTTGCTTAATTTTGAAGTTGAGAAAATAGAGACTTGAGCACTCTGGTAGACAGTTGTTCAGAAAATACTATCCTTAGTCCTTTTTTCCACATTTCAAGAGTTTGCCTCAGGCTCCCTTGCAAGAGTAACAGTTGTGCTTGTGATTATTTATGTTCCCTGAATGAGACATCTTGTTCTCATTTAGACTGGGGACAGAAACTTCACTGATACTGTATTGCTGCAGTAAAAGCAGAGATTTTTTGCTTCATATGTTTTTCTAGTTTGAAACAGAACTAATGGGTGAAAAATACGGAGCTGATCCTTTCCTGACAGCTTTTCTCTGTGGATGTAGAGAGTGATCTAAACTAAAATAAGCATTTACCTATGTTCATTACATAGATAACTATGGGATTGACTAAGGGATGACTGTACCTTTGTGTATAACTACATCTCCCTGTGCAGGCTACTTCTGTTTGGAGAGCTTTGTAGTCCTTGTGGCTTTTTGAGACACATTTTGCTGTACGCTCCCAACTTAAGAAAGAAAGGATTTAGAGTCAAGAGTCTTGATTGCAGACTGCTAAAAAATAAAAAAATCACCTTCAATTCTACTGAGCTATGAAGGCAGCACATTGGCTTATCTTGTGTATTTAAATTAGATTTGTTGCTCCCTAGCAAATAGACTGCCTTAACAGATAAACGTTTTTGGCTTGTACTTGTTTATACTTTTGGTGAGACCATGAGAGCAGTGACTGAGAAAGCATAATTTGCAGATGTATTTCATTATAAAAATCATTAGGGTCAATCTTAAAATAAATAAATAAATAAATAAATAAATAAATATTGTCATAATGAGTGCTCAGTTTTACAGAAAATTCTTAAAAGGTAATGTCTTGCTTTTTTACTCCTGATAAGAGCATTGGAAATTATTAGGACTCAGCACCATTCAGACCAGGCCTTGAAAGACTTGTTTGCTATAGATAAACATAATGAAATAAGCATGTTTGTTCATTGAAATTCTGGAAGTCAGCAAGCTTGAGTTATTGGAAATACCTGTGGCCATGAGTCCTCAGCTAGAGTCTTCCTCTTTCCAGTCTGAGGCATACCAGACCACAAAGGCACACTGCTCCCCATACACCTGCCTGTTCAACATCAACAAAGCATGTTGAAACATCTAAGATGAGCTGTAATTCCTGTATGTGAAATAATACTAAGAGTGTGCTGCTTAGGATGTACTGTAAGAAAGTAATAAATATGCATCTCTGTGCTGTAAAATAGCCATTGTTAAGCACATTCAGCCTTTATCAAATGCTGTGCTGATAGCACAGAGTGCTGCCAGATTGGCCGACTCTGCTGGGATTTAAAGCAGCATGCTCAGGGGGCTTTCTGCTGTTGAAACTTGATTATTCTTTGTTTTCCAAGCCTGAACCATTCCTTTCTTATGTTAGCATTTTTTTTGCTTATTTAACCAGATTTATTTAAAGCAAACAATTCTATTTGCATCAAGTTCCTAGTGGAGCATGGTCTCTCATT
Source organism: Bambusicola thoracicus (assembly GCA_002909625.1). Lineage (NCBI taxonomy): Eukaryota > Metazoa > Chordata > Aves > Galliformes > Phasianidae > Bambusicola > Bambusicola thoracicus. The sequence goes on along the minus strand of PPHD01003316.1, from coordinate 5,292 downwards.
ACCTCTGTTATGTTCAGCAGAAACTGTGGCACTTCAGCTCTCCTGGGGATCAGACCTTTTCAGAGGTGAATAGTAGTGTGCATAAATGACAGCTGTTAGCATCAAATGTGCAGACTGTACATTTAATGTGATATGCTCACTGAGATGTAAAACACTAGAGGTTTTGATGGTACCAAACCCTATGACAGGAGAAAAACAATAACGTACTCCAATAATTGCCTTTTTTCATTGCAGTATACAAGTTTTAATGGTACTATCTTCATCTTCTATCAGTGGTGCTTTCCTTAATGGCACTATTCTTAGGTGAGGCCCAAATTGAGTGAGGCACATGCCCACTTTGAGTTGGAAATGTTGAAACATTTCTGGAACTAATTTGGGAATGTTTATGCACTCAGGGAATTTTACCAACTCCTCTACACTTGTAGCTGCTATCTGCTAGCTAAACATCTGTTTATTATCCTAGTTCACAGAGAACTTTGAAAAATCAATAAACAGTTTCCATCCACTGAAAATATTTCATTAGCATTTGATATAGTAAACACATTCTTCATGAACTAAGCTTTTCTTGATGACTATTCTCATAAGATTGTAAGTGATGACATTTTGTGGCTGGAGGAAGGATAACTTGGAAATTGAATTGGTACTGGAAATACAGCCTTCCTGTGCTTGGAAAAAGCCCCTATATATCATTCTTTAGTAAGTTGGCTTGTTCAGTACTGTTAAATGGAAAAGATGGGGTAAGGAGGCAGAAGGAGTCCAGTATATTGTGTTCCAGTGGGACAAACTAACCAACTAGAAGCCCACTACCTGTGGAACTGTCTGTCATCCTGAATAAATAAGATCACATGAATTGATTTTGGTCTCATCCTGGGGCACCTATATAAATAAGGCTGGAAACAGGATTTATTTAATGAGACTTGGATCGTCTGTGGAGAGTTTTTCCTCAGGGGGTAGTGCAGACCTGCAGTCATGTTAAACAGTGAAGTCCAAAGTCTGCTCCATATTGCTTCCATTTACACCTTCTTCATCCACTTTCTTATTTAAGCTTATTGTCTTTTATTTCTTTTTGATTCACTGGAGGTCTTATAATACAACGAATTGATTTTGCAACTGCATAGAATTACAACAATAGAATTGTACAATCATAGAACCATTTGAGTTGGAAGGGACGCTTAAAAGACATCTAGTCCAGCTCCACTCCAATAAACAGGGAGATCTGCAGCCAGATCAGATTGCTCAGGGCCTGGGCCATCCTTGGATATCTCCAGGGATAGGGCATCAACCACATAACTGGGCAACCTGTTCCAGTGCCTCACCACCCTTACTGTAGAAGACATTTTCCTTGTACCCAATGTAGATCTCCCCTCTTTCAGTTTGAAACCATTTCCGCTTGTGCTGTCACCATAGACCCTGTGAAAGTCTGTCTCCTTCCTTCTTACACTGCCCCTTTAGATACAGACAGGCTACTATCAGGTCTCCCTGGAGCCTTCTCTTCTACAGGCTGAACAGCCCTAACTCTTTCAGCCTGTTTTCACAGTGAAAGTGTTCCTTTTGTCGGCCCTCCTCTGGATGCACTCCAACAGCTTCACAACTCTCCTGTGCTGAGGACTTCACATCTGGATGCAGCACTCCTGGTGAGGTCTCACCAGCGCAGCGTAGAGGGTCAGAATCATTTCCCTTGACCTGCTGACCACACTTCTTTTGATGCAGCCCAAGATATGGTTGGCTTTTTGGGCTGCGAGGGCACATTGCTTGCTCATGTCCAACCTGCTATCCACCACTACCTCCAAATCCTTTTCACCAGGACAGTGCTTCACGCATACATCTCCCAGTTTATACTGATAGCAGGGATTGCCACAACTCAGGTGCAAGATAGAATCACAGAATGGCAGAGCTTGTAAGGGACCTCAGGAGAGCAAGTCCAAACCCCCAGGTAAAGCAGATTCCCTACAATAGATCGCACAGATAAGAGTCCAGATGGGTCTTGAATATTTCCAAAGAAGGAGACTCCACAGCCTTTCTGGGCAACCTGTTCCAGTGCTCCACCTTAACCATAACATTCTTCCAGATGTTAGCACAAACTTCCTGTGTTTAAGTTTTAGGCCATTACTTCTTGCTCTATCACTGCACACAACCAAGAAGAGCCTGGTCTGATCTATTTGTCTCCCACCTCTCTTTAGATATTTATAAACATTTATCAGATCCCCCCTGAGTTTTCTCTTCACCAGCCTGAACAGACCCAGGTTACTCAGCCTTTCCTCACACAGGAGATGCTCTAGGCCCTTAATCATCCTTGTGGCCCTCCACTGGATTCCTAAGAGATCCCTGTCTTTTTTTAACTGGTGAGCCCAGAACTAGACACAAGACCCTGCACTTGGATTTGTTGAACGTCACAAGGTTCACCTGGGTCCACTGCTCAGCATATCTAGGTCTCCCTGTACGGCATCCCATCTCTTGGGTGTGTCTGCTGCACTGTGTAGCTCAGTGTCATCCACAAACTTGCTGAGGATGCACTTCACTCTGCTGTCAGTGTCTCTGATGAAGGTGTTAAAGAGCACTGGTTCCAGCAGTGACTGCTGAGGGACACCACTTGTCACTGATCTCCATCGGGATACTGAGACATCAACCACCACTCTCTGGGTACAGTCTTGTAACCAGTTCCTCATCTGTCATACAGTCCACCCACTAAATCCACATCTTTCCAGTTTGGAGAGAAGGATGTTATGGGAGACCATGTCAGAGGCCTAACTAAAGTCCAGGTAGATAACATCAGTGTCTCTTCCCTTGTCCACTGATGCAGTTATGCCCTTATTAAAAGTGACAAGGTTGATCAGTCAGGACCTGCCCTTGGTGAAGCCATGGTGGTTATCCTGTATCACCTCCCTCTTTTTCAAGTACCTTGGCATAGCTTTCATTAGGATCTGCTTCATGATCCTCCATGCACTGAGGCTGAAAGGTCTGCAGTTCTCTGAGTCATCCTTCCTCATCACTCTCCCAGTTCCCAGTTCCCACTTTTTGAATCAATGACGGGAAGAAGGCAACTTTAAAGCAAAAAAAAATTAAAATTAGAAAACATATACATTTGATTGTATATTGCCTGATAATATGCATATTCCATAACTTGTTTAACTCCTTCTTAGCTGACCTGTCATTGATAGGCATTGTCTTCTCTCTAAGTGTATTGGAATGAAAACCCCAATGAACTTGGCTACTGAGTAAAAAAGGGAAATTATTGTAGGATTCCTTGGTGTGCTTAACACTTCTGTGATAATTCACTTATGTACTGGATATTACCTATTTTGTTGCCCCTGCATTATTCAGTGTATTGGTACCTGAAAGCAAGTGGATTAGGAGATTATAGTTGAAACAATTGTTCCTCTCAAGCTACCTGTCTGATTGCTGTTCATGGCAAGCATTGTACAAAAGCTATAACAAGTTATGGGCCAATATGTTACCTATTTTTTGAGATGTTAATACACCATCTTGTACATTGTATAATTGAGTAACTGCTTTACTTGACTTGAGCTATTCCCTCTTCGAAGCCCTACAAGAAGGCCACGCAGTAAGCAGAGTCAAGTACAGGTTCATCTGTCCAGATTTAATTTACTCGCCTTCCTAAATCGGAAAGTCAACTCAAAATAAAGAAAGGCTGGATACTAGCACCATGGGTGTCCATATTTATGCATCAGAAAATTTAGTGGTGAGAGTGTTGATCTCTGAAATACCTCAGTTATATGGGTTTAAGTATCTATTCTTCACTAGCATATAGTTAGAGGCCGAAGTGAACTATGGATTGTACTGCTATATCTGTATGCCAACTGTTCTGTTTTGTTTCTCTCCTTCTTGCTAGGTTTCACCAAAACTGATACCAATGAGGCAGATTTAAACCTGCAGCAGAGTCTGGGCTTGACTTGCCAGAAGGCTTGTTTCGAAGTGGAAGCTCAGTGAAGAGGAATCAATGACTGTTTTGCAGTTTTACTGTTCTTTTCTTTTTTTCTTTTTCTTTTTCTTTTTCTTTTTTTTTTATTTAAGGGCTTTGTAGGTAGTTTCCAGATGGTTAAGCACAGGCTAGAACTATCAGCCTAAATGGAATTTTTCTTCCATAGCATTACCAATTTTAATGGAATCATGAATATGCTCCCAAAATTTCAAATAATGTTATACTGAAATGTTAGTGAATGTTGTCGGAAAAAAAAACGCCTTGTAGTCTCAAAGCCAAATAGTAAATTTTTTACAGAGACTCACAAAATGACCATGCAATCCTAAAATTGCCTCTGCTTTTGCTGATGTCATTAAACTTACAGATCACCCTATTGTTCTGAAACTACAGCACTTAGTATGTTTTTTGTCTTCTGAAGGCATGGGTTTTCTTGTGGAGTGGTGTATAGCAAATGCATGCAGCTAAAGAGAGACATCAGTAATGTGGACTTCTCTTTTTCTGAACCTTTGTATAAGTCTTTGACAAAACTTTTTGTATTAATGGAAACATTTGGGTCCTTAGCCCTGAATGTATCTGCTGTTTCCACTGTGTCTGTCTGTTGTCATTAAGACACCTACACCTCCCACAGTCCAACTCTGACCCTTCTATTTAAACTGTACAAGCTAGAATGGGGATAGTTTGCAGGAGGAAGATAAACTGTCTCTGTCCTCCTGCAGACAATTGATTAGCTGTACAGCTGTTCCATATGAACCCACTCTTACTCTGCAGTTAGAATCCTTCTTCCAAACTCCGTTCAAAGACAAATGAAGACTGTTTCTGGAGTGAGGTTTGTTCTTCCAGTGTTACATAGAGAAACAGGGGACAAGAATGTTGTGGACATTTGGGAGATTTCTTCAAAAGGGAATACAGTTGATTAAAAGCAAAGGCAATAACGAGACAATCGCTTTTGCAAATCATTAACGTAGTTATGACTGCACTAGATCTCACCCCTTGTTAGCACAATGGATCTTCACTATACAGAGCATGAATTGACTGGAAATATACGCTTACTAAAATACAGTGTTATTTCCAGATGGAATGGTTTCTGTCATTCATCTAAATAGGAGCACTTAAAGCCCTTCAGTGAAAATAATTCCTGACATATGTTTTATGTTAGAATGGGAACAGATTAAGTGACTAAAAATATGTAAACAGTATATGCACAAAGAAATATGCCTTTCATACATGCAATAAGCAGTGTTGGGATCTGATCATAGAATCATGGAAAGGTTTGGGTTGGAAGGGACCTTTAAGATCATCTGGTTCCAACTCCCTACTCTAGGCAGGGACAGCTCCCTCTAGACCAGGTTGCT
>PPHD01003315.1:0-31982 GCA_002909625.1 Bambusicola thoracicus | reverse complement strand
TTCTCCTACAATTCCTGCAGTATCATAGAATTGTATGATTTGGAAGGGGCCCTTAGAGGCCATCTAGCCCAACTCCCCTGCAATGAACAGGGACACCCACAGCTACATCAGGGTGCTCAGAGCCTGACCTCGAGTGTCTCCAGAGATGGGGCATCCACCGCTTCTCTAGGCGACCTGTTCCAGCGCTTCACTACCCTTATTGTAAAAATCTTCTTATGTCCAACCTAAATCTCCCTGCCTTTAGTGTGACACGATTTCCCCTTTCCTCCTAAAGAGCCTGTCCCCTTATTATAGCCCCCTTTAGGATCTCCACAGTCTTTCCAAACAAAACTGTTACTTCACACTGTTCTCATAGCACCAGCAGTCAGCAACACACTCACAGCCTGTTACTCTACAGGTGTGAGCGCCTTGTGTTTGTGTCATGAGTCAGCAAGTCCTGGGAGGTCATCAGACCCTCCACCCAGAAACACCTTTGCCCCCAAAACACACCCACATACCTTTCCAGCTGTCAACTGCTTAAAGTATTTATGCATGAAAGGGCTGAAGTTCTGTAACGTTCTTTCAGAAAAAGCTTGAGGACACAGTGAAATGCCAATGGATGGGCAGAAATGGGCCATGGGTGACAGTAGAGAGAGAAGCAGGCACTTAGCAGAACCATCAAGACATAACCAAAGTGCAGGAAGCAGTCAGCATTCAACAAAATGCATCTTTGAAGTGCATTTCTCAAACCCATCCCCATCACCCCCAGAATTCAGCTCGTGCCAAATCAATGCAGCTTTCACCACCTGCTTGTAAGGCTATTCCAGAATGCAGCTCAGCATTGTCCTCACAGATCATGGTCAAGGTGAGATCATGATCAGTTTCTATTGACTTTGTGCTAGTAATGCCTCTTTATTTTCTTTCTCCAAGTGCTTCCTCCCTCACCTCCCATGGAAAGCAATCATTCTGATTCAGTTTTTGAGACATTACCGATTTCTTATTGGTAGGTTCTCCCTATTACAGTAGGTTCTCATCTTCTTCACCTGCTTACACTTACCTTTAGTTCAATCCAGTAATCATTCCAGGTACCTACAGCTCTACATGAAGTGACCAATCTTTCATACTGTGGTAACAATATCTCCCTAATCTCAACCAAGAAGGAATCATTTAACACCTCCTAAAGTCACGTATGTTTTATAAGGTTTGCAACGCCTCTGATTTCCCACAGCAACTCAGTACACCCTCTATGATCTCCAATTAAAAACAGTTATATAAAATGAAACAACTTCAGCTAGAAAGACTTAGAAACACACAAGCAAGAAAAACAAAGCAGTTAATCTTAATTAGGGCACTCACCTGGGATATTCAAAAGGCTTAAGGCCTCTCTGAAATGAGCAGAACGTGGACTGCATTAATCACAAAGCTGTACCAATGTGTCTTGAGAGAAAAGCACCCAAAGGTGGTCAGCCATAGCTCCAGGGAGTATTTCCCCTCCGAGAATTCCCAGGTGGAAGCACCTCCCTCCATCTTTTAATTAATGAACTAATCATCTCGTTAGCACACTGCATAACCTGGGCAGCCCCCTGCTCAGTGTGCTGCCTTCTGTCCATCCCACTGCCCGGACTCAATACTCCCTGAGCACAGAAGCACAGGTGGCTCACGGGTAGCTCATGAAGAGGAACAGCGGGAGAATTTTTAATCCAGACACCTCAAATAAAGCACTTTTCTCTCAACAGATCTGAGTTCTCCATCTCAACTGTTTCAGTTGAAAAGTCACGACTACCGCCAGGCACACTGCCATTAGGAGTCAGATGTTTTAATAAATCTCATTGCAGAGAGAAAGGTCTGGCTTCAAAGGTGCTTGGCAGGTAATTCGGACTGAAAAATCCCCCTCTGTGACTCGCCCAGGCTTTCTTCCAGCTGCTGGAGCCATGAAAAAGTAAAATCCAGGCCAGTAACGGCTGACCCAGCTTCATGTGGAGCACCTGGGTCCAACTCCACCTTTCCCCATTGCCCTCACTATGCGTGCACTGACCCAGCTGGCATTGCCTGCCCTAGTTTCCACCAAACCCCAGCTCACCATAACTAGGAACAAGCAGAGCTAATTAAAGCAGAAGGAAGATCCTCTAAGGACTGAAGCATACCCCTCTTCCTAATTATTTAGACAAGCTTCGTAAAGAGAAATCCATTAGAGGCTGTTAATTCAAGGTTGCTATCCCTGGCTCAGGCTGTCAATAAATCAGAAGTTATTAAGGGCCCCGAGAGCATTTTGGCAGAGCAGCATCATACAATTGCCCTATTCTTATATCTTCCCCCAAGCCCCTTGGTTTTAGTCACTGATAGAAGTAGTTTAAGAGATCAGGTGGAGCTTTTATCCAACCAGATAAGACACTTACCTGGTTTTGATTTTTTTTTTCAACTTGGCTAATATTTTGCACAGATGTTCTGCAGGGAACATGAAAGAGAAGCTGTGGATGCCCTCAAAGTCAGGCAGGATGGGGCCCTGGGCAGCAGGATCTGGTGGAGGCAGCCCTGCCCACAGCACAGGGCTGGGTGGCTTTGAGGTCCCTTCCAGCCCAAGCCATTCTGCAATTCTATCATTCTAAGCATGCAGATTCAAGGAAGACAAGGAGTTGCCACTTCTTAGAGCTTTGTGCATACTGTGGTGAGGAGAAATGGTGGAAACATATTCTGGCTGATGCGGTGACTGTAAAAGCTGTTTGCTTGCTCGAGGAGCACCTGAAGATCTGGAAAACCTTTCCCTCAGTGCACAAGCAGCACTACAAATCAGTTGATCTACGTCGTGGCACTGAGCGGCTTTTAAAGCAACAGTTAACATAGCAGATAGATGACTTTTTTGTAAACTAAAAAGCAATTAATAATAGCAATTTACCAACATCCCTGTCTCACTGAAGCCTAATACTTCAATGCGCCTGCAATTACTTCTCTATATGAGTTCTAGGGGCCTTGGCAATTGCTGCTGCTTCACTTCTGTGCCCCAGGAGCATCAGCTGTGCTGTGCAAACTCCATCTGAGTCCATTTAATAAACTGCATGAATCAGAGCCCTGCAATAAAGCCCAATTAGCAATGAGAGCGAAGGGAATATTGATCCATTTAAAACCTTTTAGACATTTCCCAGCTCTCAGAATCTGCTTGGTCATTCATAGCTGCAGCAGGCACCGTAGCCTCCCTGCTATCTCCCTTTCACTGGCTTGCTGGGATTATGGTTCAGTTGAGCTCTGATTGCAGAGATCAGCTGATGTGGGCCTCAGTGTACAAGCAGCGCCCCACATAACCCTTCCCACAAATGCTCACAGCCTCTGGGATGGCTTTGATCTAACTCAGTGGAAACATCTACAGCAGCTCTTGATTCACCTCTGAGCAACACCAGAAGCCTTTGAGGTTACCCATGCCATTCTGTCAATGCCGTGTGGCGTACCGGGCTTGGCAGAAGCTGGACGACAGCATCACCATGCGCAGCACACCCACGGAAGGGTCTCCTGAACTCTGCCAACTCCAGATGTTCATAGTACACTACAGGATGAAGAGCCCCTGTGGTAATGAAGCACGCATTATTCAAATGAGGCATTTGATTAAGACTTTCAAGAAGCGCGCATTAAGATACACGAGGAATATATGGTATCCTATCCAAAATACAGGGCTCAACATCAGATAATTTCTCAATTCCTTCACCATGGGATAGGGAGCTCTCCTCTCACAGTCTGCCCCATTTCACCCAGTTACACGGCTGCTCTGGGCCTGGTGGGAGGGATTATGGTGCAAAACACCAAATGTCCTCTTGTGAGGCTCTTCTGAAATACTGTGCATGAAATATCTGCGGATGACCCGCATCAGAGGGAAAGCAAATGGGAAGTGTTTCCCAGAAACTCAGAGCCTCTCTCTCATGGGGTGAAGGATCTGTGCTTCAGCTGACACTCAGCACTTGCAGAGAGCTGACAAACGCCCATCAAGAAAGTTTAGAGCAAGCTGAGGTGACATCTGACAGGTTAAATATTGCTAATGAGCATCAGGTGTTTGCAGGGGAAAACGCTCCTCATCTCAGATATGGTAATTACAGTAAAGATCTATTTAGCATTTAGATTGCTGAGGGGAAAAGGAGCTTGGAGCAGCTGATTCCCTTGGAAAGTGCTCCAGTGCTAAGTGGGGCTCCTTGAGCACTGCTTTCATCTGCAGAGACAGAAAGATGCCGTGATGCTTCAGCTCAGGATAATGAGAAGGACTTTGACATCACTTGGTTGTCCTTGTCAACAGCATTATTGCCTGCAGCCTCTAGCTAAAAAACACGCAAAGCAAACCTCACACAACAGCATTTAAGAGAGTTAGAACCCCAAAAGATGGGCCTCACTGCAGCAAACCCCTGAGAGGAGCTGTAGAAGAACCACCCCAAGCATCCGCATCATACCCTCACCCGAGGAATAGAGCCCTTTGCTGTGCTTGCAGACCCAGCCACATCGCAGTGCACATTCTCCCCAGGGGGTATCTATGGCTGCAGCACTCTGTGGGTGCAGAGGGGCCCTTGGGGTTGGCAACCCTACGGCGTTTGGTTCACACTTGCAAATCCAAGTGTTCCTGGGCAGCTCCCTGCCCAGCACAGCCCTGCCGTGGGCAGCGGTGAGCAGCGCTGCTCTATCAGTTTCCATGGAAATGGCAGCCAGAGCAGCTGGTTTCCACCAAAATCATATTAAAACACAATTTCGTCCCAAGTGGATTATTTTGTTATCTTTTCTCTCATTCTTCCTTTTGTACTATGCAGTACACAGATGAGGTTGGACTTATTTTAATGACTTGGATTTGCTAAGCAGAACTTCTGTCGAGATGTCAAGCAGAAGCCGTTGTTTCCATGTGGCTGGGATGCCTCTGACTCAGATAACGCTCACCCAGTGCCACTTGTGCCATTTCCAGCACTCCCTGGCTCTGCCCTGCTTTCGATCACTGTTCAGTCACCAGTGGGATCTAAGCAGAAGGGGCAGCACCCCCAACCACGCAAAGGCAGAAATCTCCACAGATCTCCAAGACTCCTTTGCTACTGCCTAAAATGCTCGGAAGTCAGGAGAAAGGAGCGAGGCCCCTTGCAGAGGCGGGAGATACACAAACTCTTTCACCGGGAGCCTCCAAATGGGCACTGTTGGCTGTTTTTGTCCATTTGTTTCAGGTGTGGGCAGGTTTTAGCAGCCCACTCACAGTCACAGCACCTGAGCCCAGCTGCACAGTGCCAGCAAGCTGTGCTGCTCCCTCCCCTAGAACTGTAGGCAGCAGAAAGGCCTGTAGGAAGTTCATAAGGAGCAGGAAAGCTGATAGCGCAGAGAGAGTAAGGAAGGGGATAAGGGAAGAATTAACATCCCCCATGCAAAGGACTGGGGCACGGCTGGGAACATAAATCTGGTGAGGGACAGGGACCAGGCATGAGGAGGGGGGGCTCTTCTTCACGGGAAGCCAGGGGAGCAAGAACAGACTGACGCACACTTGTCTCAAAGTGGGTTTTATTCCAGGCATTAGACAGATTCTGGAACATGCTTTCTTCAAGAAAAGGGAAAACAAATCTGGGTTTCACATAAATTACATCTGGCAAAGTGCAACTTACAACCGAGTGGGGGAAAATAAACCTTCTGAATTGATTTCTGTACAACAGCGGCTTCGGTTCCTCTTAAATAAACCACGGGTTGGTAGCATATGAAATCACGCTGAGTGATCTGAAACAGTACCAGCTTTCTTATTATCAATGCAAACCTCTGTCTTCACAATCTTGGGCCTATTTAAAAGAAACAGAAAAACAAGGGCAAGCAGCTGCTGATCTGAGTGTCTCTGAACCTGAGGGCTCTGTTGGTTTTCTTTCCAAAACCCTACCGGAGTCATTCCAAACTGCTGGACCTTGGGGGAAAAGCACAGTGACATTCCTCCTCTTTCCCTTCCCTTCTAGGGAAGTGGAAGGGATGCCAGCAATGAGTTTGGATGATCTTTGTTTATCATGAGGAAAAGTTTACTTGGTCAGCTTTAGAAGCAGCCTTTTGTAATGCATCCATATCTCAACAATTGCTAAAGCCAGTTGACTTGGAGAAGGTGACATAGAAGAGAGCCCTGCAGGAAGGCCCCTTAGGCTGTGCCTTGGCTGGCAGCAGAGTACAGCAGTGGAGGGGTGACCTTCGGATAACGTCCAAAACCTTGCAGATTTGAGGCTCTGGGAGCCCCAGAGTCCGGGGACAATTTGAGTTACTGGTATCTAGCATCTGCCCAGCCCTTCCCCTTTCTTCCCCAGGCAAGAAGACTCGAATAAAAGCATCCAGTCTTCTCCTGCCCAGCCCACAGCCCCACGTGGATGCCAACTCACTCAGCCAGTCCGTGAGTAGTGGTGGGAGCTGCAAACCAACACGGCCAGCCCAAGAACTGCTGCCCTGGGAGCTATCAGGAACCTGGATCGGCACTGGAGCCAAACACAAAGTCAGGGTAGCAGCCAGCATGCCTTTGTCTCAATCTAACCGGAGCCCTTTGAACCAGGGCTGGCGCAGAGCTCGCAGGCTGTACATAAGCAGAGTTCCTGCAGTCTGCAGCAGTAGAACTGTTTGCTGAGGAGCTGGGTCTTGGTCCCAGTCTGGTTACAAAGAAGGAACTGCAAGAAAGCTGCACACGTATACTGGGACAAAGAAGGGAGGAATAAGTAAACATACGGTTAGCTGCAACCCAAAAGCTACCGGATGGTGAGAGGGGGGAAGCTCATATAGTTCACTGAGGATACATTTTGATGAAAATAACTAATCATTTAGCACTTCGTTGTACCCAGAGCTTACATATGATACCTGATCGATGGCTTTTCATCTGTCTTTGCATCAACTTTTTTCAAGCTGGGTGCCTGAGAACTTGACCATTCGCGTCTCCTACTGCTTAATGATCTTCTTCTGGAAGCAGCACAGTTCTTGTTTAAAAATGCAGTTGTTAGTAGGATAGCTCCTCTTCCCCTGATGGGTCTGTCTGCCTTTCCTCTTTCCTTTCCTAAGCTATTTTCTTTCCTTGTCTGCTCTTTCCTGCTTCCTAAAGTTGTGGCCTCAGTGGCTCGGGCCCACAAGCATCTCTACAGGGAAAGAGAAGTCTCTGCAGCCACTTCTCCCACACACAAGTGCAGCTGTAGCATGCCTCAAGCTCGGGGCCAAAGGGAACGATCTCCTGAGCATTCCTCGTGCAGGCAGGTCATTCGGCCAGCTAACTGGGGTGGAGATGGTAAGCTGCTGTCAAAGTGGAGGTGGAAGTGGAAAAAATGCTCCTGGCACCAAACGGACTGCATTTTTAAAATAAAAGAACTCAGAAGAGAAAAAAAAATTCCTCCAGTTCTCACACAAGCACTTCTGAGCACATGCAAACATATGGATGAAGAACAGTACCTGTTCTTTTGGCATCTGGGGTAATGCCAAACTACAAGAAAGAATTAGAAAGGGATACAAACATGATCAAATAAAGCCATTGTTCAGAACCCAAATGATCCTCCTCTTCTTCTTCTGTACCCAACTAGAATGGACACAGACAAACAAACATATTCTGAAGATGGCTCCTGTATGGCCCTTGGAGGATGGGGGGAAGCGGGGGGGGGACAGGTGTTGGCTTACAAAACAGAGCTCCAAAGCAATGTTGTGGAGATTTATTTATTTATATCCCTTTCTTTGCATTGATAGGCATCCCTGCCAAGGGGTAACTGGGAACTGGGCTGGAACGTGAACTAGAGACACCATTGCCATCAGTATTTCCAGCATACAGCGGAGACACCTCACAGGGCAGATCTATACTGTGGCAGTATTTGTGCAGGGACAGTTTCAGCTTCACCAACCAACCCCCACAGGGTACCCCCTGGGAGGAAAGCCAGGCCTTGCAAGTGGATCAGCTCTGGATCTTTTCAGCTCCTCTTTCAGAGAGAGGGGAAAAAGCAATCGGACAAAGGGGCTGGATGGCTTGTCACACCAAGCCATCCCTACAAGGACTACACATGGCCTTTGGTGCAAGGTACTGTGGGCAGAAAAAGCAGTCAGTGAACAGCCCTGGCTTGCCTTGTATCCCAGAGCACCATCAGCACACACTGACCATTGAGGGGCAGCTCTCCAGGAGCGTGGTGCCCCATACCCAGGTCCTGCTGGGCTCAGAGAGGCAGGGCTGGTCTGCCACCCATAGAAAACTGGAAGCAGGAATTTAGCAGGGAATAGTCCCTTCCAGAACCCCTGGTTATGCTGTTAAAACAAGCTGGCCCTTTTCCAGCTGGCTGGTCAGCCTTGTGTCTCATTTCCCAAGCTCAGCCCATCTGATTGAAGGGCAGCTGCTGATGGTAGAGGAAGGGGGGGGCAGGCCTCCCACAGAGATGTTACAAACCTCCCTCAGGGTCTGCTAGTTCCTTCCCTGCACCTCTGCTCATCACAATGGCTCCTCTTCTGGCCAGTCCTCACTGCGGCACACCAGCACACAGGCGCAAATGATGCATGATGTTAAAGTGAAATGCCAGGGAAGACAAAGAGCTACCCATGTTTGACAGCATTGTTCAAGCTGTCGGACTGAGGGTCGCGGGCTCTGGACGCAGAGAAAGGACTAGAAAGGGGGAGAGCTGCAAGGCAGTTCTGGTCACTGAGTATTAGAAGCTAGGTGCTCTCCCCTCTCTGGGTGCTGTTGTGTATGGACATCAGCTGCAAAGGAGAACTTAAAACAACAGATGGCTGATTTCAACAACTCTCCTCATTCCCCTCTCACCCACAGCTTCTTCTCTGAAAGCTCAAAAACACCAAGTGCTCAGCTGAAATGGTGGCTTGCTGATGGGCACAATGAAAACATTTAGCGTCAGACAAACAAAACCATTCCTCTTTGTTCCCAAAGTCTCATGCACAAAGAAACAAGGAGATCTCTGTGCTACCATCATGTTGCTTGCAGCAGCTCCCACTGTTGGCCGGGTACATCTGCTTGGCAAGGGTTGGTCACCACTTTCCCAGTTTGGTTTTCCAGGCAGAGACCGCTGACAAAGTGCTGAATGAAACTGCCTTTCATCTTCCACTTCTGTGAGGAGAGAAGTACACTGTTACTTCCACTTCATTAGGTAACTGTGCCTTCATGCTCAAAGAGAAATGCTGAGCATAAACCTCAAATACACCTCAACACGTGGGGAAACTGGAAAATCTGGGTATTGGCAGCATCCCCAAGGCACTGTTTTCTTGTATTAATAATATCTCGAGTTGGAGTTCATCTGGTTTATAGGACCAGATGTTCAGAAGCATCTAGAAAGCAGAAACGCAAAATGATCAACTCATGGCATTTCCAAAAGCATATTATATTCATAAATTTCCCCACTGTTCTGTGCCCTGCACCTGTAGGCACTGAGATCACTTTGAAAAACCTGAAACCCTTCTATGGTTTCTTCCCAATGCACAGAAAGCAAAGATCACACTTCTTGCTGTTTAACTAGATTGTATCTCTTCTCTCCTCAAATCCAAGATTTTAATCAGAAATGCACTGAAAACTCATTATACCTCCTGCGTCCTCATCAGCTCATTCTTCATAATCTTATCTGCCCTACAAACATTTCTGTTTGTAAGTGCCCATCCAACAGCTGCTCAGCACATATCACTTTGCTTTCTGCAGTGCTGTCCTCTGGGCCTGCTCCTATCAGAGCATTTCCACACGGCTCCCCACGCAACCCTTCCCTGAAGACCTACTTTCTTTGTGATGCTTTCCAGGAAACAAAACGTATCTCCTAAGCTTGCACTGCAAATTCTGCTGGGAAAAGGCAGTACCCTCCATCTCTGCTGGAAGAACCAGGAACATTGTGGCTGACAGCATAGAGAAAAGAAGTAGAAATGAGTCTGTGGATTTAGGATCCCCTGTGTGCCATTTCCCTCCCGTGGGGCACAGCTAGGACCAGCAGGTTATTGGACTGAGTGCTACAGGCTCCTGGCATTTTTCCCATCACTCAGTCACAAGCGACTCAGTCTGACAACAGCTGAGGGGTAACTGTGAGGATGCTTTGGCTAACTCCTGTGACTGACACCTTGGCAGCACTGATGGACCCGGAGTCTGCTGGAGAAACGCTACACAGAAAGGAGTAAAAAAAATTCTGTGATATCCAGACAATGTCAAAACCTGCTGACATTTTAATTCATGGGTAAGTAAAACAGCAAGCAGCTTAGATTGCCACGTGCTGTATGTTTTAAGACAACCAGACACATTCACGTTTTGCTGGCAGCTTTTCTTCAGATCTGCTTGCTGGTCCACCTTCTTGGAGAGCAGGGCAGTTGCAAATCCTGGAGTAACATCACTTTTGTATCTCATATTCCTTCTTCAATGTTAAATAATAGGTGGAAGATCACTTTGCCATGGCTGCTAGCCCTGAATGACGGGACACTACTAAAGGAGAACTGTTTATACAACAGGAAGAAGCTGATTTCAACAGGCATACAGATGCAGAGGAATACCCAAAACAGTCTGTGCTCACAGAGGAGCCCCCAATACCCTCAGCAGCTGCTGCATCCCAGTGTCTACACAGATCCCAGAGCCATCTGGCTCTCATCTGGCAGAAGTTTCCCTGCAAGGAGCTGAGGAAGAGTTAATACCACAAAGCAAGATGCCACCTAGCAGGTGTTATCTCTGTGCAATGCACCCCTGCCCATCACCATTTCCCAGGGTCACAGACACCTCTGTAAAGAGCCTTTTTGCCCTTCTCCAACTCCCTGCTTCAAAGCGTACCTACTGTGCTGAGGGAAACTCTTCCTTGCCCTCCATCCCTGTCCCTGCCTCTGTAGTTGTACAAGAGATGCTTTTTTTCTTCTTTCTCCTAGCTGCTCAGGAGAAACCTGACAGCAGTGGGAGACTCTCATACATCATTCCTCCAGATCAGAGACCTGCTGCTGTGTGGTCTCTCCATGCTGAGTGGACACCCCCTGTGCTGCCTGCAGGAAGAGTCTACAGCAAACGACACAGCAAGACACCAGCAAATACTCAACAGAGCACAGTTCCTGCTGCTAATGAACTATACCAAATCAATCAGCTGCCAGTGAAGAGCACAGTTCCAGTCACTTTAGGTCCCTCTGTTTCAGCAGAGGGTGGCAAGGATAGGGAAAAGGGGACAAACACTGAGAAGGTGGCAGAAGTAAACATGAGCCTCATCCAGGCTCTGGCAGGTGCCATGCATGAAGCTATTATAAAGCACGCTGACAGTCAAAGCTAAAATAGGGCTCCTTCATTTCCCACAGGTGACATTTTCAAAATGATGGACTCTGCCCATTCTGCTCAGAAACTCTCTGCTGCTCTCCGTGACAAACCCAATAAGCTCCCCTGATTTCAACTGAGCCTTTCACAAGACCTCGCTGCATGACTGCCATAAAATTGCCAGCAACAGCCCAGAAGCTGACCCCACAGGGACATATTCCATCTCACACCCTTAAGGAAGATGGGCGGTAGGAATGGGTGGAAACAGGAGATTATATGTTTGTCTCTCACCTTCAGTCCCCTCAGAGCTGGGCCCCAAAGTCTAAATTAGTCAGCTAGCGATATACTTAAGGAGAGGCCCAAAATGCAAACACCTTCACGGAGGGCTCAGTTTTCTCCAAAGACCACAAACAGAGCCTGGACAGCTGGCTTATATATTGCAGTGATGGTCTCCATCTTCAGGGAAAACAGAAAAAAGTATAAACAACAGTTAATTCCTGTGTACACAGCCAAACTTTACTGGGACTCTTCTCCTCCCTTATCCACAGATGGCTTTGACTGGCCCGTACTTGGAACTAGGGAAGCTTGGAAGAGCTGGGAAAAGTTCTGGCTTGAAAACCTTTCTCAGTCTCCCTTCCATGTGCACATGGAGCTAATACAGTTTACTGGTTACAGCAGGCTTGGAGTGGAGATGGAACAAAAGAAACAATACTGTGATTGAAATATCACCCCTCTCTCCGCTCTCCTCACTCCTTGTAAAGTTCCTTTAGGCTGCTGGATAGAAGTACTCGGTGTGCAGTCACTAAGAGAAAAGCCAGAAACAGCAAGTTCTCATCCACCAGTTGGTGAAATACAGCCCCATATATAGAGATGAAAGTGTTTACAGTAGCGTAATTTCTCAGGATAACCAAAAGGGTTTTTAACCCACAGCAACCCAATCAGTCCAAGGTTTATTTCCAATTCCTGACAACAGCCACGTAACCCTGAAAACGTAACGGAGTTGGCCAAGCTCAGGAAACACAGCTGGGAAGAGCAGATGTTGCTGATTAGGACTGAGATGCCTCAGACAGAGACATAGGGAGAACTGATAACTGAATGTATTTGCAGAGCCGTGGGCAACCTGAAGCTGGTGCTGAAGACGACAAACTAATTTTTAAACATGAGAGCAGAGAGAGTGTGATAGAAAAGCTCACGGCAGCATCCAGCAGGTACCATCTCCAACTTCGAGCTCTTACATTTGCATAACTCAGAGAAAATCTTGTTTCCTGAAAACTGTTTTCAAGCTATGGCATATTGCAAGGAGCGTTTTATCTGCTTATTATCATGAATTTGCTGAGTAAGTTGCCTCCGGAACAGACGGGTCTTCACTCCTCTTCTCTGAAAGTCTGCATGAAGCAGCATTTGTTTGCACCCAGGTAATAGAAGATGCTGAGAAGCATAGTGGGAAAAATATCCTAATCATGCTGAAAGGCACACAGCACTGCATATACTGGGTGTCTCACCAGAAAACCAAATGTTCTTATTTTCAGGCGGGGGTCACATTACTTCAGCACATTTTCATGAAAGATGGCTGTTTAATAAGATTTCTCAGAGTGTTTCTTGTTCTGTTGGGAAATACCGTGCCAATGTTTCTCATTTTTATTCTGTTGTTTTTGTGTCTGACTCTCACTTTGCCTTCTATTTGTCCTCACTGTAACACAAATTAAAATACCCCTCCCACCGTCAGTCAGAGCCAAAACAAAAGCTAAAGGCAATAATTTACTGTGCATTCAAGTAAAAAATGCTGTTCTCCAAATAACATTATGGATGACATCCATCTGCTTTGAAATCTAGTTCTGATTATGCACAACAGCTCTTGGCTGGTCCGTGCTAGCAGTGCTGGCTGTTGCTGTTGAATGATCAACGGGATCGTGGCACCAAATACGTTTTGTTGCTGGTTCCTTTCAGCCCAAGGAAGGAGCCTAACAGAATCAAAAATCATCTACATTTGGAGCATTGTCTATAGCATCGTTCTGCCTGCAAGGCTCTAAAGTTATTTTGAGGTAATACTCCATGGATACAGTTCATAATACTTTAAAGCCTCTGCTAGAGTATTATATACGTCAGATGGACATGAGATTGTTGTTAGTGCTCAAGAAAAAACAACAAAATTCTCTTCCCTGTGGACAGGCTTAATGTACAACAGCTGTGTAGCATGGGCACAGATTCAGTACATTTGAAAGCAGAAAGCAGCATTTTAGGAGCTCTATGGTGCTGTTGTAAAGATCTAAACAACCTGCTATGGTGACACCAACAAACAAAGCCATTGCTTGTCCTACCTTTTGTCATGGATCTTGGCTTTTGAGAGACTTGGCCATAAACATGACATCTAAATCCAGGAAAGCCCGAATGCCTTCCACAAAGACCTCTGATGACAGCAATACCAGAGATGATCAAATCCGAGTTTCATCATGCTGCCATCTCCTCCTAGGATAACACATGTGCTCACTCTCTTCCACTCAGGGTTCTCGCATGCCACTTCCACTTCTCTGAGCTCAGCTCCCTTCCTTGATCCCCAGTCAGCCCCTCCAAGTTTCTGAGAAGCTTGCTTGAACTGAGGAATGGCTACACCTATGTGCGGTTTGAAAAGACTGCTGTGCCCCCAACACTGACACCTCACACCCATGGGGAGACTGCCACGCTGCAAGCTGGGGGAATTTGTTTCCCCCAGCTTTGCTGTTTCATTTAGCACTTTGAAGTTTCCGCAGCAGTTGATGTCACCGTGAAATTGAACTTTGTAAATACTGTGAGCTGGGCTTGAGGGACATGCTAGGCAGGGTTCTGCAAGCTGCCAGCTCAGGAAGAATGAACTACCTCTCTGTCTTGTCTCTTTGTCACCAGAACCCTGCCTTGCTAGCCCAGATGACCCTTTTAAGAGCCACTAGTTTCACCTCTCGCTCTAGATGGGAATTGGCAAAGAAAGTCAGTTCCCCAAATGAGCAGAAAGCACTGCATTAGATGCATGTGCTCCTCCTAGAAGTCAGGCAAAGGAGAGAGAATGGGTCAGTTTGCAAAGATGACTGACTTAAACTAATTAAAATCCAATATCAGTATTAACTATTATTACTGTCATATTTATGGAAGGAAAATACCATAGCAACGTTCCCCAAGAATGTGACAAACTTGAGCACTGTGTGTGAATCTGGCTTTCTAAGTGGAAATCTGAAATGGGATTTTCTGACTTCCAAGCAACCCCAAAATTTCAGAGCACGGTTAACCCTAATTAGATTAAAAATTCACATGCTGCTCCTTCCACTTCATCCCCACCTCATCCATTCAGCCACAGCAGGATTTGGAATGGCAGCTGCGAATCAAATCAGTCTCTAATTGTTTGAAATGCTTAAACAAAATCCTTGCTTACAGTCAGTTGGCTAAATCATCTGCTAGGCCAAGACCTTGATTTAAGTGCAGTTTGTTCACATAAGGTAATGGAAAACAACAGATCACATCCTTAAGTGTGCATGCATGTCTCTATAATGAGCCTGTATATAATCACCACATCAAGGCTCAGTAAATCCTACACTCCAGCAACAGAATGAACCTGCATGTGTTAATGTGGATTAATCTCCCTTCTGGCTAATAGGGCCTGTACTCCACACCCCTCCAGGGGGCCCTTGTCCTTCCATGACACAGGAGCTGGAGAAAGAGTTGATTTTGGCAGCTGCTAGAGTCCTCTTTGCTGCCAGGGAGGAAAATGCTGCAAGGCACCTAAGAGGAAGCTAAGTGACCTAATTACATAGCAAGAGGGTGAATGGTTGTCGACAAGAAAAATGGAAAAAGGAGCGGGCAAGCACAGCCCACCTAGGATATCCTTGCAAGGCTAATCCAAACTAAGAATCTTCCCATTATATCCATGGTGACAACTCTTCAAGACCTTTCTATATTACTTCAGGGGAAAGTCTACGCAGGCATTCCACACACGGGCAAGACTGGATTTCAGTGCCTTCTTTCAAGAGGAACTAAAATCAGAGATAAATACAGCATTAAAAAATACTGACAAAAAGATGCTGCTGAAGACTCAGCAAGCTGAGCTGTCTTTTATCTTTGGGCTACCAAAACAATAGATGCGTGGGAAAGCAGAGCTAGAATAGCCCTATATGATGGAGAATTTGTGCTCTCAGTGTAGAGGGAAGCATAAAACTAGGGACGAAGCAAGCCCTGTCCATTCACTCTCTGCCAGTGCTGTGTTGTCACATGTATTTTGACCAGTCCTGATAAAAAAGGCATATCGTATACCTGTGATATATGTGTTATGCCCATCTCAGACACATTCTCTTACCTTGTATTGCAAGGCAAAATGTCCTGACAGATCAGAGATGTGTTTTGTTGAGAACTTCCAAAGCCAACACTGCTGCTGTGTATTTTTCCAGAACATACATTGTTTTATGCCAGTTGATATTTCTCAAATGAATTGCACAAGCTCAGTTTTAAATGTCTGTTCACACATCCCAAGAAAAAACAAAGAACACAGTTCTCTCACTTCTAAATGGATAACGCCCTCATTAATATGCTTTAACTTTTGATTATCCCTGAAGTAGCTGGGCAGTTGGACCAGATGATCTTTGAAAGGCATTTCCAGCTGAACTACTCTATTCTATTAAGCAAGCAAACAAATGATAGCACACATTGCTATTACAATACTCTTCAGGTCTCCCAAAGTATTTGCTGCTTTATCCATGCACTGACCTGCTTGAATGTGCATGTATCCACGGAGTGAGGTGGATGCCACTGGGCATCCACCCACACACATACCCACCCACACATTGGTGTAGTGTGCACTCTCTTTGGTCACAGGTAATGTCATACATCCACGCATATGAAACACACCAGAGAGGGAGATGCAGAGACTGCAGGGACTCTGACACACTTTGGTAGCACTGGGTTTGCACCTGCAGGATGCACTGCTGTAGCAACACTGGTATGTGACAACGAAGGGATTAACAAAGGTCACAATTACCTGTCTGCCATCTTTTTGATTGCAGGCTTCCAGCGTGATTTGAGAGCCAGTAGAAAAGGAGGTAATGGAAAGACACTTGTCCTGCTGTCTAATTAGAGGGTCACTGAATACCCACTCCTTTGGCATAAGAAAAGAAAAAGAAAAGTTCCATTACGATCACAATGGTGACAAAATGAGAGACAAGTCTTTTGTGTGTTTTTTTCTTTCTCTTTTTTTTCCTCCTTTTAGATAGTACTGGAATCCAAATATTTTCTTCAACACTTACTAAAGGCTCCCTGGGAAGACTATGGTTGAAGTCCTCATCTGATCAGAAGTTTATGCTCTGGCTTGACACATCATGACTATTTCAAAACCTACAGCTGGCTTCTCTGGCCTTCTGAGCTGCTTGATTAACCTTGGATCCCTCGTGACTCCATGCTCTGCAGCTTTACAGAATCAGGCCTATATAGCATGGAGGCCACCAGCCTCCTGATTTACATGACGTGCAACTGCTTCTGCATATTTTACATAACAAACATGTTCTATAATGGGTAACTGAGATCTATACATTATCAGATGAAGCAAAATGCATGCAAACATATCCACGGGCTAAAAAATATCACCAGCACGCATAAAGCTCAGACTTCATTTTTCCCTTCCCTCACTTGAGGAATGCTTGACCCAATCAAATATTCTTATCATATGTTCCCCAAAGAAGAATCACAAATGCAGTACATTTTGGAGATTTTAAACAGTAATGACATGGAACAATGAGTAAGATTAAATGGCACGTTCAATGCCGGCTGCAAACTGGTTTCCAACAGTTAACAGATGTGAATATGTATTTTCTGGCATAAAATATCCCGCTGTGACACTTATCTTTCTCAAGCTGCTTCTCTGCTGCTTAGACTACCAAAAGAAGAGACTGACAATAAATCCTCAGCTGATACACAAACCAGCACAGGTCTACTGTTAGAGGAGCTGCACCAAATTACTGCAGCTGAGGTCTTGTCTATTTAAATTCTGCTTGGGCATTACACTGAAACACATCTGCAAAACGGCACAGTTCAAACCATCTGCAGCTACAGCCGAAGTGGTGGACTACGGAACGTTTATGACCCTGGGGAAATCTCTTAGCTGCATGCCTGGGTACCAGCCAAGTACACCCCAGGACTGGTTCTCATAGGAAAGTCACAGCCCCAAGGGCTGGAGATGAAACAGAGCATACCCAAGCTGTGGCCTGAGTGGTGATCACCACACGATTCAAACCCCGGCCATGAGTTTACTGTACAAACTAGTCAGGCCTCTGAACATTCAAGCGTTACCTGTTGCCTCTGTCTGAGTGACAAAATCCTCCCTACCCCGGGCCTAAGTGTTGTGTTTGTTGATACAGCAGAGCTTTGAGATGGCCACAGCTTCTTTTCCTGTCTACTATTAAAACCACTAATAGGGTCAAATTCTTCCTTTATTCACCTCTGTACAAACCCAAAAAGGCCAGAGATGTCTTTTCAATCACTGGTAATATATAAAGGGGGCAGAGGAAGGAGGAAAGCACCAAGCTGAAGCCCACCTTACCTGAGTGATGGGTGGATTGTTCACTGTCCCTTTACAGTTTCCAATGCCAGCCAATGTATTCCCTGTGGTATCCTGTGCCCAAGACTCCAGACAATTTCCTCCTTGTCTAATTATCCCTGGAATCAAGTCTTTCTCAGGAACCCTTGAAGTAGAGCAACAGTTGTAAGGCACTTAATAAAGAAGTACAAAGCACTTACATACTTACAAGAGCATAACTGTCCCCTATCTGAAACACAGCCCCCTCTAACCACAAAGGAGAACAGAGCATAAGTCTCTTCTTCATGTTTTGTTTTTTTTTTTGCCTGCTGCCACAGCTCAGTTTCTTGTTGTGAACCACCTCCCAGCTCCTTCAGGGAATTTCAGAAACTGAGATCTGACTCACTTCAGCTCAGGGTAGACTTTCTCCAGATACCACTGGAAGGATTTACAGTTCAGTTTGCGGCGCTGCTCCACTCGGTCTGCAATACTGGAAACACAGACACACACAGTGAACAGAAGGGAGGGGGACAACCAAGAGCAGCCAAAAACTCTGAGTGGGACTGTATAGTTTTCCCCCCTTGTTCATTCTCCCGCCTCATTGTTACTGGGTTCAGAGCACTAGCAGTGACCTGAGGTGAAGAAGAATAGACAGGAAGGAGGGGAACATTGAAAAGAAAGAAACAAATGCCTTTGGAGAGCAATTCTTGCACTTCCTTTGGTTCAGAAAGATGCCAGGGTCCAGGTTCTACAATGTTAAAATAACACAGTGTGCATAAAGGTACTGTAAGACCAAGAAAGTATTTCAGCCTCTGGGTGCCTCTGTAAAAGTGTCCCATAAAACTTACACAACCATCAGCTGAAAAGGCCTAGAAAGCATTTACCCTATGGCATACACAAATGGTTCATCTCTGTGGCTGCCAGAAGTAAGGGGACATGGCAGCAGCTGTAGTCTCAGGTTAGACTGCAATCCTAAAAACCATAATGATTTCTTTTTAGGCAGTTTTGAGAAAGAAGGTAAGAGGAAATTAACTCAGCACCCTGTAACTGCCTGCTGTAGCAGCCCTCCCACCTCTGATCTCCTTGGCTTTGGATGGCTGAAGGAGCTTTCTTGAGCAGTCCCACTGAGCAGTGACACTAAGGACTCTCCTCTTCAAGCTGTGTTACTACAGCTGTGTCTTGAAAAGGACCTTCAAATGTACCCATGTTCCCCAACATCCTCAGGGCACAGAGGCCATTTACAATCCATATCTCAGGAGAATTTATGTGGACCTTACAGCTGCATCAAAACTGTGGGGAAAGAAGGTCAATTTTTGGACCTTTTGATGGTGTCAGAGACATCTGCATTTAAATCTGGATAAATAATGCAGGTTCACAGGGGTCTTACTACAGGTCAAGAAAACACCCAAAATCAAAAACCAGCAGCTCTGCTTCAGCTCTTATCTGGCCATTGCTGTTTGTAAAGCTGGTAGGAAACGTGCACACAAAAACTGCAAGTTTAGACCCTAAGACACAATAGTGATATATCCAAATTCAGTACGCAATACTTCAGTTTCTTTTATGAGTAGGAGCACTGCTTACTATTTGGTCCCACTCTGGCTGCTGCAGTCAATTCAAAGACAAAAAAATTAGGCAGGTAAAGCTATTGTTGTGGCAATAGCAGGATGTACAATGAAAAGTCAATGTGGGCCAGACCAAACCTGCTTGTCGCCACATAAGTAGTAGATGCATCATTATCCAGTGCATGTAGTTACACATCTGAGGCACTACCACATTTGTCAACTCCTTAAGCTGATACAACAGTCACTTGTTCACAGGGAATATAACACATACACATATGCCTCCCAGGATGTTTTTAACACACACTTGGAAATCACAGGCATTTGGTACAGCTCTTCTCTCATCCTAAATTTTGGTGCCCAATGATTTTCGGGTCATAACTCTAAAAAGCCCATAAGAGCGTGCCTTATGTGGCCTGCAGATAGCTTTATCTAGGATGCTGCAAGAAACACAGTTCTTTACAGAAGTGGGCTCAGAAGGTGCTGGAGACCAGTCACATCCAGATTATGTTTCAAGTTGTCTCACTACTGGCCATGCTCTGTCCAGCCTTACAAAATGAGCAAACCACCTCCACCTACTCATCAGCAAAGAGAGGAGCGCACCAGGTAGCAACCTGCTCTGTGTGCCAGCTAGCTGTGCTTGGCCCTGGATTCTGCATGTACATCAAGCTCTAGTAACTGCATAGCTCACATTTCCAGAGCACATGCATGCTGTATTAGAAAATATTCTTATCCCCTTAAAAAGCCTGGCATTTTCATTTCACTACAG
The DNA here is from genome assembly GCA_002909625.1 of Bambusicola thoracicus. NCBI lineage: Eukaryota > Metazoa > Chordata > Aves > Galliformes > Phasianidae > Bambusicola > Bambusicola thoracicus. Next base: position 11,967 of record PPHD01003315.1, on the reverse strand, counting down.
CTCACTTTGGCCTTCCCCTAACAAATGATTTATGCAGGGCTACTGGGGGAAAAATGAAGTGAATTAGAAGCAAACCTGTTAGTCAGACACTTGAGCTGTAACACTCCTGGCAAGCCAGCAATTCAGAGCATCTCTGTTTCTCTACCACATTTAGAGCCAGAGAAGATCCAATAACTATTTCTTGCTAGCAAGTGGCTTACTAGAGTCCTCCTAGTGAGGTTTGAGAGCAGCTTACCTTCCATATGACTTGCCAATGGCTGATGGCCGGGCTTCATAGTAATACTGCTTGTACTCATCCATCCACACCTCTGCTGTGCGCTTAGTGTTCCTACATGGGAACAAGGGGATGCTTTGCTGAGTGCTGCCAGGGAATGTGCCCTCCTGTCAAACAAGCACTAGGTAGACAGATCCAGGGCCTGTCTGCCAGGGGGGAGTTGGCAATAGCACGAGACACGAAATAAAGTGGGCACCACAGTCAGATATAGACTGAATGCTTTAACTCTACAAAGCCTTATGGGGATGCTACAGTTCAGAGTATAAAAATAAATTTAAAAAAAAAAAAAAACCACAACAAAACAGTTTACCATGATTTCTTTCACATATGCTCCCACTGCAGAAGTAACTGGTCTGACTGTCACCACCGCCCTGCTCCCTTTCTCCAGACTAGAACATTACCATGGAATAACTCAGCTTGGAAATCACCTCTAGTTATGACCTGAACCAACCCTCCTGCAGAAAGCAGGACTAACTTCAGGCTAGGTCACACAGCTCAAAACCATGCCTGAATGAGTTCTGAAATTTCCAAGGATGGACATTCTATCACCTCTCTGGGGCTCTGCACCAGTACTTCACTGGTCTCATCATTTTTCACTTCCCCTCTGTCCTGCAGTAGAAGTTGTCTACGGGCTTATCTCAGCACATACACAGCTCAGTAGGATCTCTGGACTCGAAAGCAGCTCAGAGGCATCTAAGGACTGCTGATACCTAGGCGTGTGTCATTGGGAGGTATTCAGGAATGGCCAGGGTCTCTCCCTGGGGCACTGCTCCCCCTCCTCCATTGCACAGTGAGGAAAAGGTGACCTGGCTGTTACCACCTACTTGATGTAAGTTAGTGCATTGCCTTCAGGGAAGTCATAGGGATGGCGCTTCCTGAACACATGTCCCACTCGACTGCAGGGAACAATCTCCAAGCTGCCACCACACATCCACACTCGGAAAGAGAGCTCTGGAAGAGAACCAAGAGTCATGCAGTTGAAGTCAGATCATCAGCATTTCCAAAAAGAGTAACCTCAGCAGTGTGCCTCAAATCTTTGCCTCTCTGCTCTAGATGCATTTACTACAAAGTAAAACCAGAAAAAGTGATGCCACGGTAAGAGAGGAGAAATATCTCTGTGCTTTGTTAAAACAGATGCAAGTCCAGTCCTGGCCTTCTCCAATACCATTCCACTGTTTCGTTCCCCGAGCATTTCAATGAAACACCTTTCCATTTGACCAGATCCTAGCAGCTGTATTCAGGCTTTCAGGACAGCATTCAGTAACAGATCAAGATCACCCCCACACCCACCTGGCTCTGAACTTCTGCGACTCACCCACCCTGCAAATGGATGGGAGAAAAATAAATGAAGAATTTACTATACAAAGCAAATCACATGAGGAAGAGAAGGAGTTTAGGAGGCAAAGGAGAAAGAACAGAACAAGAAGGCGTAGGAAGCAAGTCCTCTCCCCCATGAAAATTAGCTGGATAATTGGTTGGGACTTCAGATCAAGTCTCTGCCAAAACCTCGGCTTCAGATTGCATAGACTGATCACTTCAAAAGCTTTACTCACTTGGGGTCTCCCTGCCCGAATTATGGAGCTCTGATGTTTAGAAATTAAAAAAGAAACAGTGCATCCAGATCTAATGGCTGTTTCAAAGCGTGCACACAAACTAACATCATCCCATCCTTCATCTTTCTCCATAGCTTTCCTCTACAGCTCTTGGGAAAGGCTGTTCAAACAGCACAGTGGTTTTCTTGTCCGGCTGTTTTTTTGGTGGTTGGATGTTTGTGGGATTTTTAGGGGGAGGAAGAGGAGATGGTGCATTTAATCCAACTTCTAAGTAGTTAAGCTGTAGCTTGTGTCATTCCTTACTAGCTGCAGTTTCTCCCTCAATCTTTCCTACAGCTATGAAGAGAGGAAGGACTCAAAACCAAAACAAAACAACAAAAAAAGAGTAACAACAACAACACAAGATGTAAGTTTCTATCTGGTGTTGTGTCCAGCTGGCATTTGCTCTCCTCAAATGAGGTTCTGATTCATTCTGGCCTATAACAGAAACAAAATTCTCAAGCTAGCTTGTTGTACTTAAAGCAATGTCCATTTCCCAAGAAGAATCCTCATACCGTATTCATATCTTAGGCACACAGACAGACTTTGCATGACCAGGTTTGCAAATGGCAATTCTTTAACAAAGAGGAGAAAGGATGCAGATTTTTGGCACAAAATAGAAAATGGAGATCAAGCATAACATATTAAGGACTTTCATCCATTTTTTGATGAAAAACACGTGAGAATTTTTTGCTATGTATTTTCCAGCATCCAACCTTGCCCGTATATGCTTTAAATGACTTTATTGCTGTGGCTTTTCCCCATAATACTCGAAAAAAGGTTCTTACCTACCCACATCCAGCTGGAAGAATGCTTTGGCAGCCGATAATGACTAACTGACCAGTCCAATGTACCTGCTCCTCCAGCTCTGTGCCCTTTAAAACCTTCTCTTACGTTGTTCCCTTGCAGGAAAAAAATTTCCAAGGAAAAGTGTATTGAAAATGGCCTTTGTGGCCGTTCTCACCCACCCAGATTAGTCAGAGCTACTCTCTCAGCTCACTCAACAAAAGGTGACCTTATCCAAACAATTGCTTTCCACTCAAAATTGTAACGTGTAGTAAAAAGTGTTTCAGAACATAATCAACATTTTTCCTTTAGCACAAAGGCTAGACTTCAATTAAGTATGGAAAACATTTCTTTCAGGGTGGAAATTGAACACCCTAAACACCTTTTCAAGGAAAATGAACTTTTTGTTGTGAAATTGTTGGTTTCTGCTCATCTGCTACGCAAGAGAAACAAGCTGAATGTAGAGCCACTGATGGAATCACTGCCTCATATTATGCTGAAGAGATGAACAAATGTTCGCTTTGGGGAAAAGATAAAGTAAAATATTTTCCCATTGCCATCATCATGCTGTCACTGTAGCAATGTATCTCAGGGACGGACCCCATTATACAGAGCATTGTGCACTTAGCCTTGCTTCTGTAAAAGAAGAGTTGAGGTGCAGGATAAGAGACAAGTGATGAGGGGCAACCAACTGAATGGAAACTGCACAAGGCACAGCTGGCAAGCCCTGCACACTTAGCCCAATCCCACACTGCCTGGCCCAGCCATTGCCAGGCTTTATGAGAGCGGCTTGAAGGAGGAGAACGAAGCAGTTCTGCAGAGGTTTTCATCACCTCTATGTGCAAGAAAAGTTGTGGGTATGCAGATAATTTACTGCCACTTACTACAGAGAGCTCTGCTTTAACATCAGCTATGGACATACGCACCAAAAAACAGTGCTAGGCTCCCTGATGGGCAGCAGCAGACAATGAAAAGCCTGAAGTATTCTTTCACTGTCTCTGGAGTTTCCAGCTTTCACACAGGTGAAGCTCAGAGGCTAGCTATGCAGCTGGAGCTGCAGGGAGATGAGTTTGGCCATATAGAGGAGCCCAAGGGACACAGGAAAGAGGATTCCCAAGCCTAGCTAAATGCTTCCTGTCACTTCCACCTACAGTTCTTGGCTGACATGATTAGATCTGCTGAGATCTAATGCATCCTACTCCGAATGAGATCCCAGGGCTGAGCATCTTCTTTTAATATCGTGAGTATCATGAAATTGAATCAGCAAAGTGAGAACACAAGCACTTGCAGTTGGACGTTTTGTTTAAGAAAGTGATACCTTGATACTGTCACCACCAAACATCTTAGTTATGGGTTTCAGACAGCATTTCAGAAAAAGGCAGTTGCCCTACCTGTGTTCAGAAAAATCACTTTCTTCTTCCTATTTCTTTCCTCCTAACTGACCCTTCAGGTGCTAGAAAATACCATATAAATTCTTCTTTAAAGGGATTTATTTACAAATATGCAGTATTTATGGAAGCTGTGGAAACAGAATATCTGTTTTGTCAGCATTAGCAAGAGCAAAGTCTATTTGGCTGAAGGACAGAGTTAGGCTTTTGACACTTCAGCTCCACATACATCAGTTATAAACACACACCCCAAATGCTCAAGGTTTCCATGAACCTCTTTTCTGACACTGTCTGTCTAACTGACATAAAATCCTGACCCACGTGGTGATAGCCTGACCATGTCTGTGACCTTCTGTCGACATGCAGATCTTGAAAGAAGAGCTCTGCTAAGTGATGAATACTGGGAAATGGTTCTGCATTGGTGTGTCATTCCCTAGACACCCTAAGCTTACCAAAATTTTCTCCTCCCCAGATGTCCATTTGAGTATCATATTTTCCCAGGTGGTTAAACCAGGATTTGTTAATCACAAAGATGCCTCCAGCTATGACAGGGGTTCTGGAAAAGAAAACACAAGCCCATATTAAATAAGCTCACATGCTCGTGTGCATGCAGCACCACCATCACCACCATCTTCATCTTAGAGAGGGGACAATTTGTGCAGGCCTGACAAACCATCTCTCTCATTTAAAACAGTAAAACAGAAGTCTGCTGATCACATTCCTGCTTTGCTGAGATGCCCCGTCCTTAAATACACTGTACTGCAAGCACTACATGCATAACACTGTGTCTTTTGCATTTATACACATATACAGTGTGTAGGAATAACAGGTATTGTCTGATGGCTGTGTTCACCAACGAGGCATGGTGCAAGTGGCTTTGCTGTATGTACTGCTGGCTACTTGAGCACAAAACAGAGACTCACAGATTATATAAAGGAATAAAATGGCACGCACTGTGACTTTTTATACCAGGATTTTTCATGTTCTACATCCCTCAGAACCACATACAGAGCAGCAAGGCTGGCAATAACTGCTGAAGCCAACACAATTTGTTTTTGTGAGGACACACTTACTTAGGAGAGAAGGTTAATTCTGTGCTCAAATTACTAGGTGAGATTAAGCTCCTAGCTCTGCTTTACGTTTCCCTGAGGTGATTGTTTAGCTGCTTCTTTCCTCAATTCCTTACCTAGAAGACAGAGGTAATTAAAAGCCTCCAAATGATTTCTGGAGGCATTCACAGTGTCGAGGGAAACCATAAAAACAAGTACAGAACAGGAAGGGGTGGCTTGTTGGGGTAGCACAGCTACAAGTCAATGAAACTGTACAGTTGCTATTCATATAATATTCAGGGAGCAATACTCGAAGAATTAGGGTATGGCTGCATTACAAGATTTCTTTAGAAATAACATGAAAAGTTTGCCTTTATCAAGTAAAAACAGTGATATCTTGTCCCCAGCAAGATAACCCTTTGCACTCCTTGCCATAAAGGCAAAGGCTTGGTAAAGGCATTTGGAGGACTGGACACAGTCCATCAGATAGAGCTACCTTATAGACTGAGTTGGGTCCGTTCTGGACATCTTCTGCTCTATAGGAATCTGCTCCCACTTAAAGTGAAGGCTCCAGTCAAATCCTGAGAAGAAAAGAAACATGCCAGATAGGTTTTGCTCTTGGCTTCCTACTAGCTTCAGCCCCCACCTTTACATCACAGGCAACACCTACTTTCCTTCCTCAACACCCCTTGCAGTCTAGCCAAAATGGGAAGAGTTTCTCTTAATGTAGCCAAGAAGTTGCCAATTTTGTCTTGGCATCTTCATCTCTCAGCAGTACAGGTCTCTGCTCAATTCCACTCCACATCCTCAGGAGAGCACTGTCAGAATGACACATACTAATTAGAGTCGCTGCATTTTGGCCAATCTGTTTTACACTCCCCTGTCTGCCAGAGTCATTCAGCTTTAATCACAGCACTTTGTGGGATGTAATGTACTCTGGGAACAAAGGCTTGCAGGTCATTTTAACCATTTTAACACCCAAGCCTACTGTTTATTTATAATTGGTCTCTGGTGGAGAGCTGAGAACATCACAGACACTAGCACTATACCCTGCTGAGGTTTAGCTACAGGGTGAGTAGCCTTCAGTGAGCAAGCAGTGCAGCAGGGAAATACAGCTATCTACATTTTCTCTAGCCACAACAGGAGAACGGCAGTTCACACTACAGGCAACGACAGGAACAGCCATAAGAGGGTTCAGCTGCTAGGAGAATGGTGGTTTTCAGGAGAGGCCTGGCAGATAGAAGCAAGCAACTGAAGTGGCTGTTAGACTCCAACATACATACAGGGTAGGGACTGTTTGTAAACCAGACTTACATAAGGTAGAAGCTTTGTCTCTGGACTCAAGCTGAAAGCAATCCTTGCCTGGGAAGGCTAGCAGAGAAGTGGGCAGGATGTGCCCTAGGCAGTGTGTGCTACCTGAATCACTACCAGGAGGTGAATTGATCTCATGTCCAAAAGCATACACATGGAAGTTCAGATGCCCTCCGAATCCTCATCTGCAGTAGCATGCATGCATATGTAGCTTCCAAGGGAAAGCAAAGGTTCATATTCACACACCGTCCAAAAACATAAAGTCCACGTGATGCTGCAGAACCATAACACTGCCACAATCCTTCAACATCATATGGAGTAGACAAAGCCTGGCAATGTTGTGCACACATGCAGAATTTAATCTCCTTTTCATTATCTTAGTGGGTCTTTCCCAAGGAGCAAACTACATCACACAGGAATAGCCCAAAATGCCACATGGACCACAAGGCATATAAGAAGAGAGAAGAGTTTGTAGAAGTGGCTTTCACCTATTTTATCGGCTACCACCCTTCTTCCTTTACTGGAAACTGTAAAGAGTGATCTCCCTGGCTTATGAACATGTGAAAGCACAGGAGGGCGTTTCACATCTGGCTGCTTGGCCTGAGGGCCACAGCCCCAAAATCCTGCTGTTCACTTGCTGACAGGAGGTGAAGAGGCCAGAGGATACACTGATATGCTTTATCAGTTAGCTAAGCTCCGAAACTGCAAAATACCATGATGCTGATGCAAGCTCAAGAACAAAACCGTATTTAGGCTTTATTTCAACTCTGCAAAATATCCGACTTAGCAATTTGCAGGAAAAGGAGGACAGAAAATCCATCAGGAAAGAGCATCAGTATTTTTTTTTTTTTTTTTAAGCTGAAGTGGACATCAATTATTTTTAAGCACAATCTCTCAGGCCTAACTACCACAAGCCATTCATTATACCCACCTCCCCTCAGATCTGCTGATGCTGCCAGGTAGGCAAAGTTATCCAGGCTGATAACATCAATGATTGGACTCACCACTCGGGTATAATCCTGAAAGAAAAGGGGGAAAAAAAAGCAGTCAGGTTTTTCTCAAGAGCCTGGAAAAGCTGCCAGAGATCATAAAAAACAAAGCTGCACATGTAACATGCAAAATTTTATTTGGCTTTTCCAGTATAGTTTTGACAGCTGAGCAGTGATTGATGTACACTATGTCCAAACGGAGAAGGTTGGGTATTAGCCAAGCGTACACCATGGATAAAGGGAATGAGGCGAGGGACTCACATACCCAGAAGTGCTGCCAAGAAACTGCTCTATTTCCTGCCCAAGACACATGACATGAATCATTGTCTCAAAGGTTTTGTGCTTGTTTTTGATATCTACTGATTTCTGCTCAGCCATCCTTGAATTAACTCACTGTAATCAGATCTGAAACAATCTCAAACTGAAAAAAATATAATATCTCAACATTAAGGAATTAGGATACTTCATTGGCTATAAGGGTGATTTCACTTCGCAATCTTTTTAATAAGCAGAACTTGAGATTGTAATAAGTTTCCACCACAGCACTGAAGAAACTCTTTCGAAAACTGAAATCTAAGATGAAAGAGAGAGCTGGTAACGTCAAAACCAGCATCCTGCTATTACCTGACAGCCTCCAGAACCTTCCTACCAAACCACCTGTTTGTGCCTTACAGTAGCTCCTTCTGCTTGGCCACAGGTGAGGGCACAACCAGCCTGTTGCTCATGCATATTCCCCTTCACACAATGACAATTGCGCAAAGAGTGTATCAGTAAGGCCTGAGCCCTGTCCTACCCTGGCAGCACAGTGCTTCAGACACTGCTCCAACCAGCCAGCACTAGGATTGGGATGGGGAAGACTGAAACCTGAACCAGTACTCGGATCAGCAATGTAAGAAGTCTGCAATAGGCCTTGCTGCTTAGGGACCCCATGTTGTATGTTGACTTAAAACGCAGAAGTAAATATTTATAGGCTTCTGAGACAGAGGATTTATTGAGCAGGACTGAAAAGTGGAAGCTTTTAAGTCATCATTCCTTAAGTTTCACCTTCTTCCAGTTTAAGCCAGGCATGGGTAGGAGTCAGCATAAAAGACTCAAGCTCCTTTTTCTGGAGCCCATTACTCCATAGAATCCTCTATTTCAAAGGAGGGGAACAATCCCAGCCCCTTGCAAGCAGAGCTAAGTCTCCTTGCGAGCAGGGTTCACACTTCTCCCCTTCCCCCTCCCACTTCTCTTTCAGAGACATGTTTTCTCCTCCAGCCCTACAACGCAACCAGGGTAACAGTCCAGACTCACACCAATCCTTTCTGAACTGAACCAGCAAAGGTACATCCTTGCATCCACAGGCAGCTCTTCTGTGCTGGGAAGCTGCCTACATGCAGGTGGTTTGTGTTAGCAGATCAGCAGGAGCATTAATGGAAGGAAAGTTTTGGCAGTGACAAGGCAGAGGGGAAGGTCCAGCAACAAGGGAGATAACAGCCATGGAAAAGCTGGCCAGTGTGTGCTGAGGCCGCTATCCTATGTATGGGCAGAAAAGAAGCACAACACCTGCAGGACAGCTGAGGTACAAGTTGGTGGTTCAGTTATTCACCACTGCATTTCATCACTCAGCACCTGCTGCCCCACTATGTTGGCAGTAGAATGCATGAAGCCCATCAGGGATCTGCTGCCCATCTAGCTCAGGATGTACCTTCATCTGCCTGAGAAAGGGACTACTTGGGAAGGCTCTGTCCTTGCTGGCACTGCTCAAGGCACCCTAGGGCACAGGATTCATCAGTTCCAGACATACTAGTCCTATCTAGCTCAGGGCGGGGAGATGGTGCTCACCTCTTTCACCCTCTGAAGCATGGGCTGCAGCCACTCACTGTTGACTTCACAGTGACTGTCTAAGAAGGTGAGGATGTCAGCAGTGGCCACTTCAGCTCCTCGCACCCGAGAACGAATCAGCCCTGCAATGGGGAAAGGACAGCAGAAGAAGAGAAGAAAGGTTAGAAGCTAAAACAGCTGAGCCTCTTTCAGAAACTAAAATACTTCACATGGACATTACACGAGAAGACCAGTCACTTCCCCAGTAAAACACCTCCATCAGGAGCAGAGAGCTTTGTCAGGGCACCCCCTGGGGGCAACATCAAATCTGAGCCCTCCCAACACACAAAGAATGACTTCATCTGCTGCTTCTGTTCATGCCACTGAACTCTCACCTGGTTCTCGTCTTGATGACAGTTCCCTTCCCCTCCAGCCCTTCCCTCAGGTACCTTGCTGCTGCCTGCACCATGCCTGCTCGGTGTCTCTCCATCAGAGCACCCTGTTGCTTCTCTCACTACTACCACAGGAACACACACTATTCTCTCACTGCCTTTCTTCCTCCTCATCTATTCCCTTGCTTCTTGCCCTGTGGTTAGAGGTGCTGCTCTGGCTCTCAGATATCTCCATACTTTCTTACAGACCACCCCACTACCTGAGATAACTTTCACGCACTGAACAGCGGCTCCTATCTCCCCTGTCAGATCCTTGCTCCAGGCCCACTGTACACTGACAGCTTTAGAAATTAACCTGGAAACAGGACTTCCATCTGCACCTATATTCATAAAAATCTTAACATGCAGTCCTTGTTCTAGCCAGGGCTTTTGGACAACACTTATTATTTGAACTATGAATTGAGAGCCCTGAAGACTGAGAGTTGATAAGCCTCCACATTAGGACACCACTGATAAGAAAACCACAATGGTAAGAAACAACACGTATGCAGCTGGCAGGCAAACAGGGCCATGTGGGTAAATCCACCAATCTTTGTACCTGCAAAGCCTCCATACTCACCTTCTCGGCGGATGTTTCGTAGACATTTGACCTTGGGGATCTTGGTAAGGAGCTGGCAGTCCTCAGCTTAAGGAAGGCAAAAAACATTTGGTACATACACATGAATTATTTGGCTTCAATAGGGAGCTCCAATTAACTGTTCTCTTGTATCTACATGGGAAGGGAATTTCTGCTTTCACTTAATATCAGCCTGATGGCCCCAGTCCTCCTGTTTGAAGGGTACACAAAAGAGCACTGCTTGCCCACCACCCACCTCAGACAGCTGAGTCTGTGCCTCCTGACACTCCAGTAGGCCAGGCCTCCATCCTCCTGCACTTAGCATTTCACAAGAATAATGGGGCATGTGCTGGCAACATGGCACTGAGTGGATGGCTTTGATGAAACAGAGGGACCATAGGGAGCCAGAGCTGCAAACTGCAGAAGTGCCAAGTAAAAGAGAATCCTGTCATATAAAATGATTTCATCCATTTTCTTTGCCCTCAGCGGCTCATTTGGGCATTTCCCAACATTCGTTCTTAGGGCAGTTTCTACTTGATTTTATTTAATATAAGCCACGGAGAGTTGATCTGCTTCCCTGGAGGCACCATTACACTAACGCATGGATGTCTAACTGAGGGCTTGGCTGGCAGCTTGCCAGGCGCTTGTGCCATCCCTCATTTCCTTTGCTCAGGGAACACGATGGAGAGCAACAGCTACTGGGTCCAGGCCAGCCATACGAAGGAGCACCACGTTACGCAGGATGCCACAGGCTAGGCTGCCTACAGACCGCACTCTCTCTACTCCCATCCACAGAAGCAACACTTTCTAGCACATACTGTTTTCCCTTGCTCCACCATAATGTCCCATTTCTCCATTTATTCCATGTTCCTCTTTATGTCTCACCAGGGAGAACATCAGCCATCAGCCAAAGTGCATCTCCTGGCATGGTCCTGCAGGAGCATTTCCACTCTCAAGGATACATGCATGCAATTTAAAATACTGCTCTTGTGTGGACACTTTGGCAGCCGCTGCGCTATCCAAGTGAAGTGGCAGGTGCTCTCAATTAAGGTCTACTGAGATTTTGCTGGACATCTGCTACAAGAGAAAGTATCACTCTGCTTGGCTAAGCCACAATTTCAAGTATGTACAAGAATATGTATCAAGTCACTTACTCTGCAGGAGTGGAACTTATCACTCTGAGTGTAACTACTTGCTAGCATTGATAGACTCTCTGTATCTTTGCAGAAACTGAGGCAGATGTTAAAACTCAGTGTCAGTCCTCAAATGGGTACTAAAGTGCTGAACTAAAATTCAGATGCCTCAGTAGAGTAGCTGTAGAACTACAGATATCTGTTTGCCAGCAAGAAAAATAAGAATTACTATAGGATGGGGCTTTGTGGAAATTCTTCTACCTAGGAGCCTAAATGGCAGTTTGTGGCTGAGCCCTGTGCGGTACTGGCACCAGAGATCCATCTGTGTTGATCTGGAACACTTTAGCCACTGACACAGTATTGGAATTTTCAGGTGCTGAATGCAAGACACTTAGGACTCTGTGTTAGAGGTGCTCAGAAACACCCAGCTCCAATAGTTGGGTGCAGCTCAGTCCTTATCCAAACATGACTCAGGTCCTCATAGATTTTAATACCTAATTTCACCATCCACCTCTGCCATGGCCTCTACCACGCATGTATTTCAACTATGCACAGAAATATCACTTCCCTTTTCCTTCTCCTTTGCAAAGAGACATGAGGGAATCTCTGAGAAAGAAGGGAGTAAACAAAGCAA
>PPHD01003314.1:0-31983 GCA_002909625.1 Bambusicola thoracicus | reverse complement strand
GGGAGGGACTGGCTTGGAGTGGAGACATCCAAGATGACTAAGTCCACCTGGGAACCTCTTGCAGCTGCTCTTTTCCATGAAATCCCTTCATTTGCAGTGCTGAGCCAATGCTCCCCAGTGATCTCTTGTGCCTGGCTGTGGCTGCAGTTCCTGGCCAGATCAGTCCTTGTGTCCATCTTCACCTGGCTCAAACCTCCAGTCATGCAACCTGCTCACTAAATCTTAAATGCACAGTTGTTCCCAGTTCTCAAAGTTCCCTTGTAAAGAATAGCTCTGTCTCCGCTTATCTTTCGTTCATTTTTGTCCCTTTCTGCCTTTATCTGAGCTATTTGTATGTAATCTTCACTCAAGCAAAGGAAAGAAAGGTGACACATTGATAGAGAGTGAATGGGATTCCTCTTTCTCTCTCTGGGCAGATTTCCTTTCCTTCCTCCTCCAGCACTTCACATCCTCAGCTCTCCACCTCTCACTTGCTGTAAATATATTTAGCAATGGATGGACCCTGCAAATGTGCTGAGGAACACACCGTGCTGTAATAAAGAACAACAGCCATGTTCAGATCACACAAGCTGGGCTGAGAAAACACCTGCAAATCATGCGGGCCATCAGAGAATGAGAAGCTGTTCAGGATGGAGGCTGCTGATCCCCATGCAGACAAGGTCTCCTCTGCTGGGGTCGGAGGAAAGCAGCCAGGGCCACCATCCCCACTGAGTGAAGGAAACAAGGCCATGGTTCCCCGCTCCCCCAGGAGCAGCCCCTGGATCTGAGTGCCGTGATTGCGATGGGCAAAAATTCCATGCCGGTCTGTTTGCTCAACAGTGGCCACTGTATGTACTCTGGAGGAAAGACAACTCATCTCAGCAGCTCCCAGACTAGCAGGAACAGAGCTACAAAAAAACGACTGTAACTGAACAACAACAGTGGCACATCTGGTCATTCAGGCTGCCGGACAAAGGCAGATGTGCCAATGCATTCCTACTCACGCTGGGAACATGGGAGGACAAAGTCACTCCCAATTCACACTGTATTCCTATTCTTGCACTGTTGGCATTCGGCTTGTGATCTGGGGGAGGAAATGTTATTAATGGAAGACAAAGTATGTGGCAAAGGAAGACAAATCGGGTTGTGTATTCTATTTAGGCTTTACCCATAGCAGGAGTGGGAAAAAAAAGTATTTGGCCAGGAAGGAAGTGGTGTTCCATGAAATACAAATGCACTTTGCTCCTTCAAAAATAGTATCTGCAGAGAGATGACTGAAATTTTCTCAGGTCTAACAAGATCATGAGAGCCCCGAGAGCATCTTGAATAGCCCTATGATCACAAATCAGGGAATTAAGCCTGCAAAGAAAAAGAAAAAAAGTGCTTCTTGATTTGCCTTGGTCATGCAGTTCAAGCATAGCAGAGGGAGATAATTTTAGCCTTCCTCAAGATACTACCTGGTCGACACTTTTTCCTCATCCAATCACCCTGATTAGGAGCTGCATAGCTGTGTCTCTCAGAGCAGCAGGGAGATGCAGGAGAGCTGCGCACACTCAGTGCTTCTTGACCTTGTTTAGGTTGGAGAGGTCAACCACATTTCTGAGGCAGCAGCGCATCTTGAAGGAGAGATGGAGATCTCTCCATCCCACTTCAAAGCCTGATGAGAAGAGGGATGAGTACTGCCTCCTGGGAAGGACTGCCATGGAAATAGGGGCTTCGAGAGGGTGTTGACAGCATTAACTCACTCAAGAGAGAGCCCAGCGCTTTGCTGGATGTAATGACTCAAATCACAGCCTTTCCCAGTCACCTTTTCCCAACCCTACTCCAGAAAAGATTTAATTTCTTTAGTGCAGAGACCCAACCTTCCGGAAAGACCTCCTGGCAAAGTCCTGCTGTTACAATAATGCTGAAAACCCACACTGCCAAATGCCATCACTGTACCAAGGTCTGGTTTGGTGCACATCAGGCGTTGGTTTGTGCCCCTGTCTGTTGGCACTGCCTCCGTCTGCCATTAAATTGTGTAAACTGGAAAAAATAAAGTTAAATTATCCGTGCTGCCGCAGCTTAATATTGCAATTTGGGGAGGAACTGCCACATTTTCACAGTAAACCGAGGAATGTTCCAAACTTCTGAAGTTCAGACCCCCGGAGAGATTGTTAGATTTTAATTGCTACCTTAATCAACATTTATTAGTGCTAACCAAAGCTCCTCGTGGATTTAAAATTCAACCCATTTGTCAACTACTAATTATTTTAAGTAGACAAGCTGTTATTTTACCAGCTACGTTAAATGTGACTTTTCAGCACATACGAAATATTACAAGCAGCTTCAGAAACTTTGTGCACGAAACATAAATCAACAGACAAAGCATCCCTTGCAGTGACCTCACATGTCTCTCAGACATCTATAATATCTCTTACCCCCATCTACCTCCATCTCACCTGGTGGAAATTGTAAAAGCAGTATCAGGTCCCATGTGTCTCAGGAGGAGAATGATTTGTTCTTTCCATTTGATTCTAAGTTAACTCTCCTTTGAATCCCTCTGTGGCCTGCGTGCCTCATGCATCAGGCTGAAAGGTGCAGTGGTTGGCGTGGTTTATTGCAAAGCCTCTGCCTCAAATCTTTAGGATCATCCAGGGGCTGGAGATGATTTATTAATCGCCCTCCACTCTGAGCGTGTGCCTGCCTGTCACCCAGCTTGTTTCACCTTTGCCTGCATCCATTCACTGCAGGCTGCATCCCCACTTCCCCACCTTGCCCGCAGCAGCAGAGGTGCCCCCACCCCTCCTGCACAGAGCAGGACCCCACTGTTCAGCGCTCACACCATGTGCTGGTGGCCACTGTGGGAGCAGAACAGTCCCACATGCTTCCCTAGCATAATCTACCTGCCATACATTGCACAAGAGTGTGGGAAGAGAGAAAGAAACCACCACCAGATTTAACTCTTCACTGATTTTGCAGCTAGAAGTCTTTGCCTCTTACATAAGCTGCCATGCTCCTGCCTTTTGCTTACTTCCAAAACTCTAGCTAGAAATTCCCAAGCTGGCATGGTCCCTTTAATTGATTTAATATACAGAGAGCCTAAAGCCATCCATTTTGATTATCAGGGCTGAAATGACTCAATATTACCAAATGACAGAAGAAGAAAAGTTGGGGGATAATTGACTGTCGCCATGGTTTGATTATTTTTTGACATGCTCTGTGTGAGGCAGTATCCAAGTATAATAGTCTCATTCATTACAATGACTATCCCAAGCGTGAACTGTAGAAGTACAGAATAACAAGCAGACATTAGGGAAGCAAGGCTTGCAAAAACAGCTGCTGTGATTTATTTACATGGCGATACACCAGCAAGACATAGGCATAGTCTGCACCCTCATTAAGTCTGCAGCAGCTGTTTCTGCTCCTGTCCCAGCTGCAAAACCTACACTGCAGGAGCAGGAGCATTGGATATACTGAGTGCTTGCACTCATGGCGTGAGAAAGAGGATGATTTTCTTGGTTTTGACAAGGACTTCATTAGACACCCCCAACAGGGAGCACCATGCTGGGGAGGCACTTCCCATGGATGAGCATCCGCCACGTGAGCACCACTGGTGTGCACTGCACTGTAGAAAAGTTATGCAAGAAGACGGACAGAAAATAACAGCAGAATCTGGATTACTATGACTCAGATGTCAGAAGCATGAGGCACTACATGAGCATTTATTGAAATATTTAGAGGGCTGACAAGCAGCAGGGCTGGAGGAAAAGAAATATATTGTGATAGGTGCTATAGGGCAATGTCCCTTTGGCAAAAGCAAGTAGGAACCCAAATACCAGCAGATAGTGAGAACCAAAATCCAAATGCACTGGTAAATCATTTAAAGCATATTTCCAACCTGTCATTTGAAGTTGAAGTATTAATTCTCCTTCAGTAGGATGTAGCTGGTGGGGAGGGCTGAGAGGGAAGCGGTAGCAGCGACCTGCACATTCAAAGGGAAAATCGTGAACATTATTCACTGAGCTTTTGTTCAACCAAAAATATTGCCCTAAATTGTGTAATGGGTAACTAGATCTGAGAAGCAAAGCTGAGGCCAGTAAGCATTCTGACAGCAGACAAATGGACTTTATTGTTGTTGCAAGAAAACTGAGTAAATGTAATTAATTTACCTAGTAGCTCAATGCACGCGATGGCAGGAAAATAAGGCCCGAAGGAGGAAGGGCACGAGATCTGAATCTGTCAGGTTAATGATGGCATGGCGGAGGACCGACAGTGCTGCCCTTCCACTTCTTTCCTCATCAGCAGGATCAGAGAGGAGCAGTCGTGCTGGGCCAAAACTTTGACATCTTACCTTCCACACATCCCTCACGCCAGTGGCAGTACCCTCTAGACTGAATGAGGCCCCAAACTTATCTCCATCGTCTTCATCAAGTGCCACCCTGGGGAGGTCGTTTTGGTTGGTTGAGGCTTTGGGTGCTCTTTTGGCAATTGGCAATATTTTCTTTTTCCTGAAGAAATGTTCTTCTGTCCTTCAGTTTCATGGAGAGGTGAATGGTGCAATAAGGTGTCCTGCATCACACTCGGCAAACCTTAAAACCTTCCCATATGCCCACTTCTCCAGCATGTTATTTCCAGGATTTCCTGAATTTCACAGCTTTTCTCTACCTCTAAGAGCCAGAACCACAGGAGCCATTCAGATTTGAGAGTGCTGTCCTAAAGATTAGGAGAGGAGGAAATTTTCTCTTATGAATATTTATAGTGAAGGTTTTCTGACATTTAGCAAGGTAATGAGGAGCTCTGAGGTCCCCAGGGGCTTTCATACTTGGATATTACCCTTGTGTACAATTAGGAATAATAAGCCTTATATCAAACACTTACGTGTGAATCATACCTTTCAGCCATTACTTATGATAAGTCTGAAAATACCTTAGGTCACAGGATTATAACAATGCATAGAAATGAGGTTAAATGATCTTATCAGGTATCCAGTCAAGCTCAGGAATGCCACCATTACTCAGTGCTGTGACATCTTTGCCACCCCATCATAAGCAGGAGATGCTTTTAAGTTGTTCTGCATCAGATGTTGTTCTTTATGAACAACTGATTTCTCCATGGAGGGAGATTTATGAATGGGAAAGCTGGAGGAATGTTTTTGCCGTGGAGATATGATGGATTTTTTGTCAGTATGCAATTTATTTCCATCTGTTCTGAATCTGATTAACTCCTGTAGAGTGTGTGATTAAGTTCACTTCTCAAGATCATTAGCTGCTCTGCATTCCTGTTATAGTTCATCAGCGCAGGACCCCACACAGGCTTGAAAATCCTGCATGTTGATTATTTTTAATGTTCTGCTCCACACTGACTGGTCATTCCTTGTCATGTCCCTGAATCCAAAGAGAGAAGGCATGTCACTTTACCACTGCTCTGGAGCAAGCACAAGATGCTAACGGTAACAGATTTTAGGTGGACTGAGATACAGCATAGACTGAAGACAGTGCATGCTATCACTGTTAGCCATGTGATAACACGCATTCTATTCTCATCAAAATATCTACCCATACAAAACCTAATATTTCTTAATAGGAGCACAGCTCACACACGGGTCTCTTGTATCACCCTTGGGGCTGCCTTGGAGTGATTTTACTTCTGTGGGCAAAATAAGGCCAGTGAATGGATGTATCAGCAACTGAGGCTCATACGTCCTTGCCACACAATTAATTCGGTCTCACTGACATGAATGGGTGCATTGCAGTAATGTCATGGGGACAAGGCCTGGTCTGGTTGCTTGGGAGCATCAGTCAGATGAATCTGACAGACTGTATTCAGGCTTGTGTGCTCTCTTTCTTCACCTAAGCAGCAGTACCTGCAGGCTCCTATTTCCAGACCCCATCTAAAACAAGAAGAAAGCTGACTCGAAGAAAGAGACTCCTGCAGAGCTCTAAAAAAGAGAGGTTTGGCCAATTTGAGCTCCTGCAGCTGATGCCAGCCGAGCTCAGCAAAACCCACTGAGTTATTTAATGAAAAGTGGATTGAGCAGGAAGTGTCTGTATTTGAGGCTTTCCTCTGTTGTCTTTTCCCCTGTAGGACACATTTGAAGACTTCCACACCTGCAGTCCAAAAAAGTGAACAGTAGAGCAGTTTGAGATGAGATTAGAGCAAATCACACAATCACATTATCACCCTGGGTAGGAGATACAGAGTCCAGACCTCCCTATAGCTGATTAGAAGTACAGAGCTTAAGGTGTGACAACAACCAGAGGTTTCTGTGGCCATGTCTCGTCTTTGGCCATATGCTATGGTGATGATGGGATATAACATTCCACCACCTGGGTCAGCATCAGATTTTCACATGCTCGTTCTGGTCACAAGACAAGGGGGGTCCATTTTACATGGCTGATGAGGTGCGGGCAGGTGATGATGGTGTCACACTGCATCGCGCTGTCAGGGCTGTTTCACATTGCAGCACCAGAAATACAACGGGACAGGCAAGCCTGTGTGAGTTAAAAGAGAAACGTGCAAAGATCAGGCTCCTGCTTAAGTGCCCTGTTAGAGCTCCAAACCCACACAGCATTCAGCATCTAGCCCTGCTCCTGCTTAACTACCATTTGAGTTTCCATACCAGGATACACTACCTGGGATGAGGACCAGCAGTCCTGTGCTGCACTGCACGTACCTCAGTGTTAGTACCTGCTGCAGCAGCTCTGGTTCCTTCCTTTGTTCTTTCAATTTCCTACGCTTTTAGGCTTCATCTTCAGTCTGCAGATTTAATTTAAGTATTTATTGAATTAATGATCCAAGAGAATAAAGGCAGGAAATGCTTTGTACTAAAATCTAATGCTAAATAGTATGCTCTGAACCGAGCCACGCTGAAATAACTGAAATGCCTCCAAATTTCTCAGAAGGGCTGAACTCCCTTTCTAGGCTGTTTCCCAGCTTTCACATTCCTTCTTGTCCCAGGTAGTGGCTGTGAGAACAGTTGTTGCTCTCTGACACCACTTACAGACACAGTCTTTCCTGCCCCGTTGCGTCCAAGGAATGGCACAGAGGTGCGCACTGCTAAACACTTAACATGAATGCTTGGAAAGCTGGGCAACGATAGGACTTAACCAGATAGGAACTTACTTATAAAGGGAGGAAAAAAATGGAACTGTTCAATCAGATATGTCCTGTGAACATCAAACACAAGTGCCAAAGCCAAATGCATCTTTTGGCGTGCCAGCATCATGCACACCTCCCAACCCTGCTTTATATTCCACAGGTTACTGCACCCACAAATGGGGCAGTGTGATTATTAGAGCTGAAGTTATTCGCTGAGTGGTTAAAAATGCTAATGCCAGCCACCAAGTGAGAAAACTAGTCATTTTTCAACTATATGTAGTCACATAGGATTGTTTGGCAGCCGAATGTTGAAGGATGTGTTTTTCTGATTGACATATGCTAACAATACAGCCTCCACAGCCAGGAGGAGGAGAATTTACCTTCCATTTCCATTAGAAATGAGGTGAACCAGAATGTAGTAATTGTTAAATCCCAGCGATGCTTAATTGATGTGCTCGAGAGCATAACACCCTGCATCCTCAGCCTCTCCATCGTCACTGCCAGGAAACCAGAAAGGCAAATCTGAGATCCCTCACTTGCCAGGCAGTGAGGGAGCATCTCAGCTCTCTGCCATGAAACAGTAGTCATACACAAGGGCTAATGCTGCCCTAAATCTCAGATGTCCCTTTGTCTGCTCTAGGGTCTGGTCCATGCTGGTGGGGGCCCTGGCTCTGTTCCTGGGAACTCCTGGCTGCTGCTTGCATTTCAAGCTTTGTTTGCTTTGTGTGACTGTTTATTTAGAGAAAAAGCCCACCTGTACAGAGAAAAAGTGAACGGCAAGTTCAAAAAACGTTGCTCTTTTAGTCTCATTGAAGGTGGTTTTTTTTTCAGATAAAAACTCCTTCAATGGAAATATTATGAGCCATTCTGGTTCCTGGCTTTCTTCTGTTAAACTATTAGCAGTGGAGGTGCTTTAGTCAGTACCATACCTCCATCATTTTTAACATTTAATCACTTGAGTGGTCCATGACCCAGTCGAACAACTTCTAATACCTGCTAACAGCTTCAAAGCAGTGTTGGACCACATAAGCAGCCAATAACTGGCATTGCAGGGCTCGGGCAATTGGATTTTGCTGGCAGCAGAAGTGACTTGTTGCAGCTGGAGCAGAGCCTTCCTTCTGGGTTTCCTTAGCTTGACAAGTAGGAGGGAAAAACTCCTTCCAAAGGTGCCTTGGGGTCCGTGTTCCTCCAGCAGCCACCCTGCAGCACAGCATGCA
Organism: Bambusicola thoracicus; assembly: GCA_002909625.1. Lineage (NCBI taxonomy): Eukaryota > Metazoa > Chordata > Aves > Galliformes > Phasianidae > Bambusicola > Bambusicola thoracicus. Next base: position 23,707 of record PPHD01003314.1, on the reverse strand, counting down.
CAAAACGTCTGATTCACATCCCTGGTTTCAGCCCTCTGGGGAGCCTCTGGGCCGAGTTCTGTGCCCACCTTCCCCATCAGTGTGCTGAATGAGCCATGCCTGCATCCTGCGGTAACCCAGGGAAACCACGGCAGCCGTGATGCGAGGCAGAAGCAAACCGTGTCAGCGTGAAGCTCCACAGAGCCAGGGGAGCCGTGGTGTTCCATACCAAAGGTTTAGAAAGAGACACAAACCCCAGCACTGTGTTATTCTTCTCTTTCACTTGAGTGTGCTTCTCCCTTCCCCCGTGTCTCTCCCATGCTCTTGGTTGGAAGCAACAAGAAAACTCACACCCTGCTGAATTCCCCAGTGTTCTGCTCAGTTAACACTAAACATTTGAGTTGAGCTGACTGGATAACTGACCGGATAACTGACCGGACTGATAACTGCATTTTTATCCTCCAAAGGTCTGATTTAATTTCCATAGATTTCCATTTGTCTTCTCATGAGCCCATGGAGCCTCATCCTCAGAACTGTTCTGTCTTCAGAGTCCTTCAAAACGCCGCCTGGTTGTAATGCTTTATGCTCTGGGGGTCCTGGAGAAACACACCTGACTGATCCCAAGCAGTGCTGCTCAATGCTGCTGGGAGGAAAGTCCACAGCTCTGTGTGAGATGAAGGATTTGTATGATGACTTGGTCCTGAGGAGTGACCCCAGCCCAGAAATGCTGCCAGCCTGGTGCTTGAGTGGCTTTTAGGACCGCAGTGGCAGCAGGAGAGTCAGCAACATGGAAGTGGCTCTGTGTTCCATTCATTCCTGCCAGTGGCAAACACTGCAGTACTGCATTTTCTTTAATATATATATATATGTATGTAAGTTTTAATGGAGGGATAAACAGCCTGAACTCTCAGTGGCAGCTGAGGTGAGGCCGTAGTGCTCTGCTTTTGCATTCAAACAACCCTGAATACAGCAGTTTGGATGTGGTATTGCACAAGCTGTCATTTCTGTGGTAAGCCAGCATACAGCCTAAGATTTTTAGATCAGAGATATAAGCTGGATGCTGTCTAAATCCTCCTTCCCAGGGCTAGCCTGGTCTGTAAAGGTATGCAAGAAGCCAAAGGAATGAACAGTCGTAGGTGTTCGCTGGCAGCTATAGCTCCCCTGATAAGAAGAGTGTCAGCACTAATGAAAATCTCATTAAACACCCATACAAGTCGTTCTGCTCCTGAAGACTGTTCAGTATGTAGCCCTGGGATCCCAGACCAGTGCAGAAAGGAAACTGCTGCTGGCTTCAAAGTGTTGTTGGAGGCAAACCAGCAGCACTGCCATGCCCAGTGCACAGCCCAATGAGACCAGGGGCAGCACTGAGCACAAGGGCTGTGCTGGAGGAGATCTGCTTCTCTGGCTCTTATTGCCTTCAAGTGTTTGCATTTGAAAATGATTTTTTCCCACAAATTAAAACTTTCCACCTCTTTGAATTGTGTTAAGTGCAGGAGGGCTTCGGTGCAAATCAGGACCAGATAGAAATCTTTTAATGGAGCCTTTCATAGAATGTATGCAATTTTTGCACTTCTACCGTAGCGGTTCATAATGCTATTCTTGACAGTTTCTCAAGCTCTTTAAAAACCTCACAGTGCTGTTAGAGAATGAATCAAAACTTTAAAGAAAGCTCAGAACAGACTGTTTGGTTTCCGTGTGATTCTATTAGGCAAGACTAATTTTTAGCTTGGGCAAAGCTATAGAGTGAAATTCAATGAACTCTGAATCTTAGGTGGCAGAGTGAAGGGCTTCCTTTTGCTCATTTGTAAATGCTGCTCAGTGGTGGCAGAGGACATTGAGCAGCTAAAGCAGCACAAATAGCCACGTTGGACTGCAGGACTCGTTTCCATCAGGCCAGGTAAGCCTGAGGAGGGCTTTTCACCCCTGTGTGTGCTGGTTCAGCACAGCTGCATTGTGAAGGTTAAATAAAGCAGGTTCTTTACAAGCACAGATTGCTCTCACGGCGAGAAAGTGTTTTTTTGTGCTGGCTGAGAAGGTGCTGCCGACCAATTAAGGATCTATCTTAACATCTTGAAGCAACTCCAAAAGATAACTCTTTTTCGTATGCAGGAGGCTGTGAGATGTGCTATCTTTTAGAAGACAAGGGGAGCTTGGAAAACTATATGTTTAACAACAGAGACCATTAGAAGCTTGCAGTGGGGGAGTATATCTAGGAATTTCCTCCGGAAATTGTCCACGGTGTAGCTCTATTATTATTACAAGTATAAACTGAGAGTCAGTGCTCTCACAGCGCGGATTGCTGGAGATGAAACCCAGCTGGTACTTTTGCTACATGCATCGAGCTCTGGAGCACAAAGTTGTACAGAGACTTGATCTAAAAAAGCAAACTTTGGCATTGACAGCACTTCCTGTCTTCACCAGAAGAGGAATTACATCTTGCTTACATTTATGAACGTGGAAACTTAAGTGCTTCTGATTGTCAGTGCACCTGTTACCCGTACACTTATGGTCTTAGTTCTTGGTTTTATGCATCCCAAGTTGCATTATGGGGGTTTTAGGGTTTTTTTTTTCTTCATTTTTTCCATTGACCTTTGTATTTCTGATTCCTACTGGAGCAAAGAGAACATATATCTGAAGTAGATACTGAGGGTAGAACAGAAGCCTGGACAGTGCGGTGATCTTGCTGCGTTACAGGAGAAGGGATGTGTCCACCAAGCAGGGGGAGCACTCATTGGTCAATGAGGTTACCTGGCCTTTGGTCTGCAGGGGAACATAGATTTGGCTCAGAGCACAGGGTCTCTTCTGTATTTTAAGGCACCGATCTGCAAGAGATGTGTTGGTTTGGGTGGAAAAAGTTAGCATGCCTCACAACCTACCATTGGGTGAGGGTCCCCATTGCTTTTTGTGTTTTATCCTTTTGTTGATGTGGCTGTTCTACTGCTTTAAACACAATTGCTCCCACAGTGGTTTGGAGCGTGCGGTTCCATTCTTCTTAATATTTTGAAATTTTAAAACTTCAAGGCTTTAAGGGACTTTTGCTCTTTCACCCACTGCTATCAGTGATGTGCTGAGCCTCCTCCCAAGGCACACAGCAGAGAGGATGAGCCTCAGCAGCACACAGCTAACCTTCTTCGCAGGCTGCATTGCTAAACTGAGCTCCAGCGAGTTTCGAGGCAGAGAGGGAGGCCCTCACGGAGGCTTTCTGCTTTCAGTTGACACGAACAGTGACTTCCACTTGATTCAATCACCACTTAATTTGATCCTCCATTTAATTTTATCAAAACTGCAGTAATCAAATAATTTGTACTAAAACCATTATAACTTCCACTTGTTTATTCCGATCAATTTTAATCCTTTAAGGCACAAGGTTTATTGGACAATTTGATTACTGGCTAACAAAAAGCTGCCATTAAATCTACAAGGGAAGGCCAGAGCTGAACTATCCCGAGTAGAGCTCATAATAAAGAAAAAATATAATAACATACTGTTATTTAAAAGTCATGCTCCGCACAATGAAAGCTACAAAGCATCCTGCCACTGGCAAGATAAAAAGATAATGTTATCTTTTGGTCATGACACTTCTGGCAGTGAGCTGCCCTGAGAAGGGAAAGACATCGTAATTGGGTGTGAGTGAATTTGCCTTTTTTGAGTGTTGACACCGCTAAATGAACACATGACAGCAGTGCCTGAGCTTTCTCTCTGTGCAATAAGCCTTCAAAGCCAAAGGCAAAGTGCGAGAGAAGGGAAAACATTTCCACTGCAGGCTGCTACTCTTGCTGTGAGAAATGAATCACAATCTCCTGCCTTGCTGACCATTCCTCTGCCTTGACCGTGCCTCGTTTCTCCTCCGCAGGTCAACACGTTCATCTCCTTCGTGTTTCCCATGGTCGTCATTTCTGTGCTCAACACCATCATTGCCAACCAGCTCATGATCATGTTCAAGCAAGCTGCCCAGGAAAACCAGGTCTGCACCATCGGTGGGCAGCAGACGATGCTCAGCATGTCCATGGAGCCCGGCCGCGTGCAAGCCCTGAAGCACGGTGTCAGGGTCCTGCGTAAGTAGCGGCGTTTTGACACTGAACCAGCTAGGAGTGTCTATGTAGGTATGATTTGAAGGGCTAGGTTGAATCTGGTGAATGCTTTCATTTCAAAACGTCTGAAATGGAAAGTAACATTCTTTAAAAATCCCATTTACCCACGAGAAATGCTTTGGAGTTTGCCGTTATTGTCCAGTTCTCAATTCAAAGTCCCACATTTTGGAAAACAAATTTATTCCTTCTCTTGGTTTCTTTCCTTCTTCTTTTTGTTGCTGAGACAACAAGAGTTTCTTAGGGAATTTTATCTTTAATTTTCTTTTTCTCCCAGAGACACTTTTCTGAGTCTTAATCTTCCCTTAAAGGATAAAAAAAAAAAAATTATAGAGGAAGGAAGCAAGAGAGATTTAAGCATTATTTAATTCATTGTTCTCAATGGGGGATAATTTGAGACATGTAAATTCCAAATTTAAGGAAAAAAATTTATATTCTGAGACAGAAAGAACGTGCTAATATAAAGCTCTTCTGCTCCTCTTTCTATCCCTGGCCACCTCCAACCTGAACACCTCTCTTCCAGCTGGTGAGGGCTTTGGGCTCTGTGTGTGACAAGGGAACTGATGTAGTTTTTGGTATGATGAGGTATTTTGTGGGGTTGGGTTTGAACAGATCATCCTGAGTGTGCACCTTGCGCAGGTCACTTGTGGGCACACTGCTCATGGCCGCATAGGTGTGCAGATCCCCTCCAGCTGTTGGAAGCGAGGCATTGGTCTCCTCCCCCTTTGCTGCAGGCAGAAGTAGGGGCTGCTCTGATGATCTCTCCTTCAGGTGTGGAAAATTGGTTTCCCCCGATGGCACACACATAGAAATGAGTTTCTTGCAGATGGTCACAGCTTTGATTCAGATTTCAATTTTCCTTTTTTTTTTTTTTTTTTTTTTTTGACAGAAAAAAATCGAGTAGCTGAGATGAAAAAAAAAGAAAAATCTTAATCAAATCAGGCTGGTTTTCCTCTTCAAAACTTTGACTTCCAATTTCAATTACGGAGCAATGTTAAAATGTCGCTATTTCTGTTGATGAGAGAGCGAAACATTTTCCACACAATCCGAGCCTGAAGCAAGGCAGTGAGGCAGTGATGGGCGACCACTCTATCGTCTGCAGGGAGGGCATTCCTTGATCCTGTGCTGCACACAGTCAGGGTCAGGCCAATCCTCCCTGGTGCTCTGCTTATTACAGCAGCAAACGACGCATTATCTTTCCCCCATACCTCCCAAACCAACATATAGACTGCTATATAAATACACTACTCTGAAGATTGTATCAAACGGGGCTGAATATGAAGCCCTGAGAGGCCCCTGCATCTCCCAGAGTCAAGTGTGCAGCTCTGGGGGAAGGCGAGTCTCACTTATATGCTTTCCTGGGGGCCAAAGTCCCACTGTCACCTCAGCAGGGTCCCCAAGGGACACGTCTGCACCCCTTGAGTTGCATTTTGTCTGCTCCCTGCCTAATTTTGCATGCGGTGTTTTGCAAACTTTGCCCGAGCTATTCATGATATCTCAGTGAAGACACCGCATTCCGTCCCAAGCCAAATTAGAGTATCAGAGTGCAGTAGAATTTATTGATTGATTGATTGATTTAAAAGCTTCTCAGAGGATTTTCAATAAATTTTGCAGGCCTCAAAGCGTCTGCAAACATATTTTGGATGAATTCCTAAGCCCGGTTATTGAAAATGCCTCTATCCATTTTTCACACGCAATAAAGGGTTCACCTTTGTACTCGTAATTACTGCAGTGTCTCAGACAACATTTATAGCCAATAGCACAAATGGCTGTTTATGAAATGATGGACGAGAATTAACATCGCAGAGAAATGAGGAAGAATTGTATCTCCGTGGATGAAGACAGAAAGAGATTCAATATTTTATTCTTCCTCCAAACAACCACAATTTGAGTGGTAATAAATAATCCTTTTCTTTTGCCTTTGCTTGCCAATATGTAAAGCTAAAGAGTAGACCTGCTCTCACACACAGGCTCTCTGAGGAAGAGCTTTTGAATGAGTTCAAAAGCAAAACCGGCTCAGCATTTTAATGATTCCATCAGCATCAACTTAGGCCTTAAGTAAGTGACTTTATTCCTTTCCTTTTCCTTTATTCTCAGAGCTTAGTTTCAGACAAAGGTTAAATAAAAGATCCTGCACCCAGGAACCGAGTGGTGCTGTGAAATTCCGGATGCCTTAATTAAGCAATCTGAGGAGAAAACCAAAGAATCTGGTAGCTTAAACTGGCAGATGATGAAGCAAAATCCGTCCAAAAATAGCACCCTAAAAAAACCTATTAAAATATGCCAGTTCGGTTTTGTGCTGTGAGGGCCTTCATGCACATGAGATGGTGAGAGCTGGTTAGCAGAAAGCCTTCCAGCTGCTGCTTTTCATGTCAAGGCTCTCAGTGGATGGAGTGCTTTGGCCAAGGCCACCTTTTCTGTAAGGAAGGAAATCCAGGCCCTAGAGAACCCACCAAAAATCCCACTGCCTACAGTGGAAGAGCATCCCTCACCAATGGGTCTGGGTTAATGCCTACATACTGCTGGCAGCCCTTCTTTCTACAAGGGTGTGTATGATTTGTGCTGGGCCCCATGGCAGCCAAAATCATCTACCTAGACTGATGAGTTTATGGAAGACAGTGGGACAAGAAAAAATGGCCCTTGTCCACACTAATAAAGCTGTTGGCACAAAATTAGACTTTATGAGGATCAAAGTATTTTCCATTTCCAAAGGTAAACTTTGTCCTGAAGTACAGAAAGCTTGATTATGTTTTAAGGGTGAAATGTTTCAGAACACATAAAAGTAGTGCCTAGAAAACAAGTTTTTGCAATTCATGGTGTTCAGAATTTCCTTCCTTCTTCCAGATTTACTGAGTTTGTACTTATTTACATTAAAATAGGAGCTCAAATTGTTGGGCCAGCACCTTCATTCAAATGTCTACAGCATCCCTTTCCTCTTCTTTGCTAGCTTGTGTGTGTTTTCTTTGCTCTGTCTGACTCTGGTCATGTACAAAACAATTAGGGAGATCAGGATCAAGGAACGTGTCAGCCCTGCTTCCTGTGAGCCAGTTCATTAATCCGTTAAGTGTGTGATTTCTGATTGTAATTCCATCTCTGCTGTCAGCTTTCTGTAGGTGTGAGGATGCACATCCTGAGAGCTCCAGGAACTGGTGGCTTTCCAGTTCCTTTATGAGGATAACTGGGCCACATCTGACCAATGCTGCTGCTAAAAATACCTCCAAACAGAGATGTTACACCCTCTTTTAGCTATCCAGTATTCCTTCTGCATCTCCAAAATAAGCCACCTCCACTTTCTGAGTGATTTTTTTTGTCATTTTTTGGTTTGTTTGTTTGGAAGTGCTTTTTGACCAACATTTCTTCTTGAAAGGGGACAGTTCTGTGACACAGACTGATTGTCTCCATCAAAGCACCAGCTTGCAGCCCATCCAGCAACTGCAGAGAGGGATGCCTGCCCTTGGAGCAGCCCTCGTTGCCTCCACAACGGCCATGTCCATGGGAATGGGAATGGGAAGGAGGAGTTACTGAAGGGCACAGCCAAGTAATGACAACAACGCCGAGGCAAACTGATGGACATCGAATGCAGGCATTATGCATCCCTGGGTGGACGCTGGCTAAGCTCATTGAAGCGTGAACACTCCCAGGTAGCATTTGCTCTGTTACAGAAGCTGCTTAACTGAAGCAATTATAAAGCACTTAGAGAGGTTTAAAGAATTAAAAGGATATCCTTCAGCCTCCCTCCCAGCCTCAGTATGATAGTTTTTAGGATGAAGTCACACCGTATTTTTTAACTGAAAGTCTGAGAATGTTAAAATTATGGTTCTGGGGCCTCTACATTTTTTCAAGCAATGCCAGGCAAATGCCAAGTATTAATGAAGCATCCGTGCATCCTACGTGTTTCATCACTGTGTGTGTGAATAATTCCCCTCTGGAACAAATGTGCTGAAGAGTTTGTCCATTCTCCTTTTCAGATGTTCCAAGTTTGAGCTACCAGTTTGAGGACAATAATGCTGTGAGATGTGGTGTAACTGTCCCACAAACAGGAGCAACCAACAGCAAATACTTTGAACCGCAGTCTGAAAGTCTGCTCCTTCAAGACTTGTCTTTCCTAATTCCTGTTCTCTAGGGAAATCGGATTTGTCCATGAATCACTTTGCTTGCAGGAAAGGAACTAAGTTCATGGCAGTTTGTAACCCTAACAAAAATCTGAGCTGCTGCAAGTGGAGTTCAGCAAGTCTCCCATGACATTAAGCGTGGATAGAAGTTGTGGTTAACAGCTGAAGTGTCACACTAAAATTCAGGAGGATAAATGAGCCACGTAATAGCTGTATATGTTTCTTGGAGGTGTTTGTACGTGTAGGTTTACTTTAGAGCCTGACAAGTGACATAAAGAGTGTTGTACGGAGCACTCTGTAAACAGCCTCTGAGGAGCAGAAACGCAGCGCAGCTGTGCCTGTTGGGAGAGGAAGATCTGTGTGCCAGTTCTGCGGCTGCTGGGCACGGCTGCAGGGATTCGGGCTCCTAGGGCTATGGGATTCAGGTTCCAGCTGCTGCTTCTCTGAATACAACCCTAGGGTTGGCCAAGCTGGGCAAGCAGATTTTCCAGGTATTAGGTCCTGTCTTGTATGAGTGTTTAAAAAGCTAAGTGATGCATTTTTTAGACATGAAATCCAGGCCTCTGTGACTTCTGAAGCGTGCAGCAAATAAAGCACCAGGGTACCCCAGAAAGCAGAAACAGCTGAGGGAGGAATAAAGGCCATGTAAGACTCAAAACAAGAGGAGAAGGAAGGAAGGGGATGCATAGAAAGAGTACTGAATGGGGTGAGGAGAAGACTGGAGCCCTCATCTGTCCTTCCAAAGGGAAAATTTCTTTTTTCTTCTTCCTTCTCCTCCAAACATCCTGACATCCTTGCGAGGAATCACACGAATGAAGCTTAGATTGAATCTAGAAACATCTATCACTAATTATCTGTGAAGGGGACTTGGGAAGAGTCCCTGGTTTGCAGTGTGTTGGCAGGGATGCGCTGCTTGCTGAGCCCCATTCTTTGGATGGCTTTTAACCTTCATATTCTGCCTTGCTCCTTTTGGATGAAACCAGGTCTCAGTGGTGCCAGCAGGTGTTTTAATCACATTGCCCTGTGTGAGCGGGGCCAGGAATTCACATTCATTTTCAGATCTGTCAGCTGAATCCTCTGAAAATCAAGTCTGGAGAATATAGTACAATACTTTCGGGGGTTTTTTTGTGCTGAAAAGGTTTTTCTATTCACTCTGCTGTCCGCAAATAATACAGGAAAATAAAAGCAGATCTCTGGCTTTGAAGAATGTAAATTGAGGAGTAAAAACTAATGATTACACCGCTCTGTAACATATACAGGAGAACAGGAGGATTGCACCCAGCAAAGGCTATGTGTCTTCAGCAGTTTCTGAAGGAGCTGAGGGCTCCCTGAGCCCCTTCAGTTCCCAGTTTCTCTTTGTTTCACCCTCGTGGGCACTACTGGTGCATACTGGTGGTCTCCACTCTCTGCTGGTAGTTATCGACTTTTATGGAAATGCTTTCTTCTACAGCCTTGTGACCCAAATACCAGCACAAGCAGTTTTACTTTTACTAGGCTCCTACTCACACTGTAAGTGCCACAACCCCTAGTTTGGGGCCCTGCTGGTGTAAATATTGCCGACAACCTGTCAGGTACTGCATCATTTTGCATAAACAGCGCCTCGAGGTTTAGCCATGCACTGCCAGCTGCATCTACACTTGGCCCAACTTTCTCCATCTCTCATATCAAACCACACGGTAACACTCGTTCCCTGTTGTGATAGATTCTCTTGTAATGACATCAGCTAAATAAGCATATAAAACCCCCAGGGCTTTGAATACACAGGGACTGCTTCTCTAGAAGCCAACATCAATGCAAATTAATGAGCCCCGTTACCCTGCTTTATACTTTATTCAGTACTGGCCAGAGCGTGCATTCCTTGAGCAGCATTGGAGATGAACAGCTGTTGATATGCTGAAACTCAGAAAAAGATGAGAGGTTTTGCTCTGCTCCGTCTGCCCAGACCCAGACAGCTCCTGTCTTTGCTCCAAACTTTTGACATGCTGTCTGTTTTTCAGCTCCCTTTGAAACACAAAGAAAAAGAAATAAATTGGCCAAAATTGTCTGAACAAAGCTATTGAGGAAGGCTGGATTTGAGCAGCATCTCTCTTCTCTCTGTCTACCAGGCACTGCCAGGGCCCATGTACAGGTAATGTACTACACACACATTACCACATTTTTGAGATGTTGGCCCTGGAAAACGGCCACCTCCCAGCCACAACCACAGGATATACACATGGTGAAATAAAATACTCAGTGCAACCTAATAAAATTGAGCTTCCCGGCTTGCTTCCACATTCAGTTTAGTCTGAAAATCAAGACTGGCACAGTCTGAATCTCCTCTTGCACAATGAAGGAGACGTTGCTCAAGATTTTTGTTTCCCTCTGCAGACTTTCTGTGTGATAGATGGGCTCGCTCCTCCTGCCCTTCCTCCATGGGATGCTGTTCAAACAGGCAGGGAATTGAGCCACAAGACAGAACAGAAAATCACAGGATGCAGTAATTCAGGTTTACACTTTTAAATTACGAGTTTGATTTAGAGGGTAAACGAAGACCACTGTGCCTTGTTTTGAATCCTTCCCCAGGTGGTTCTCGGCTCCACCACGCTGTCCTGCCCCATCTTACAACACCAAAGAAATCCAATCCGTGTGAAGCCTCAGGTGATGGAGAATAGGCTTTAGGAGCCTATAACAGCAGTAAAAAATCATTTTGGCAGCAACATAGCCCTTGATACAGCAGGGTTAAGAGTGACAAACATAGGTCAGGGCCTCCTAACCTGCATTGCACAGAGACTCACAGCACTCTGCCCAGCCAGGATTTCAAAATCAACCCCTAAGTGCCTCCGTTGCATTTAGCCATGTGTTTAATGCAGTTCTAATTGCAGAATGATTGCTTGGGATATTACAGAATTACCACAGATTATTGAATTGACTATCTGTTTGCTGAGGTCAAGTGGTTATATCTCTCAGCGTGTGCTTTTGTTGATATAGATCCCTGCTTCTGTGCTACCTGGCATTGCACTCTCAGAGCCACAGATGCAGAGCTCCTTTACAAGGAGGAAAACACTTTCAATTAACGTGTTGGGAGATTTAATGGGCAGATGTGCAGGACCATTGAAGTTGGCTTTAGAAAGAATCCAGGCCCTGCAGTGCCTGAAGAGCTGCTGGCAGAGGCAACACCTGGGACCTGTCAGTGCACGTAGGTTTCTGCAAACTATCTAGATGTGATGCAGGTCAAATTCATCCACTTGGTGGTGTCTTTTAGACTGCTGAAGAGCTGCAGACCCTATAGCGACAAATGACGTCTGATTGTAAAATAACTTAGCCATCTCCTTTGTTAGTGATGTGCATAATAAATGAGAGCCCATGAGGTTGAAATAAAGTGTGAGTACAGATCTGGACACCAGGAATTATTGAATTTCTTGCCCCGCTGAGGGGGTCAATTACCGGAGCCTTCACTGTGCCTCTGTGCTGCATAACAGTGATGGGAGGTGCAGCTGCCACGGGCAGCCTTTGGAGAGATGCTCATCATCTGCATCTCCCCTCCCATTCTGTGGGATGAGAGCTGATGAGTTTGGGACGTAGCTGCCTAAACATTTTCAATCAGAAAGCAGAAGGAAAAGCAGCCTCCAAATTCACATTGCACAGGTGGTACGTAGCTCAGCAAGAGAGCATTGCTACTTCCTAGTCCTTACAGGTCACATAAAGGACAAGAGTGATGAGGCCCTTACTGTCTGTAGAGCGAATTTGGAATAAAAAAATTAACATAATTATTTTATTTGGTCTTGCTTTTCTTCTTGGCTTTTATTATGTTATGTTTTAACTGAGACTTCTTTATTTCCTGCTGGGATTCTGCCAGAACATTGTCATTTCATACAGAGGTTGAAATACATATTGCAAAAGGAAACAAATCTTTCTCTTGATTGCCTGATATATCTGCTTTTTAATTTCGACTGATGATTGCTCAGCACCAGCAGAGCTTTTATGCTTCAGAGATGTAATGTTTTGGTTTTCATTGTTTGACAGTCCTTGGCTAGAATCTTGAAAGGAAAAAGATATACATCATCTTCCTCTTTTTAACTTACGGTTTTTATTACAATAGTGTCCAGACCCAAGCGTCTTGTAATCACTGTCTCAGGTATTGCAAAATGTAGAATAAAAGGACAAGCTCTGCCACCAGAAAGCAGCTCCTGAGGCCGTTTAATGATCCCCAGCACTGTGGGGACTGTGGCCAGTGTCTCCATGTAGCAAACTAATGAGATTACTGTGTCTACCTGGACGAAAAACACAGTAACTGCCTCTGTGGGTATTGTAGACAAACCTCCCAGTGCCATAATGGCATAAAATACAAGGATAGGTGCAAATACTGTCTGACTTCATTTGGCCTCCGTCTGATCCAGGCAATAACAGTTCCTTATCACTGTTATATCTTCTTTTGCTGATAATTTTCTGTCCCCAGCTTATAGCTATTTTTTCTATTATTTCAGTTATACTTGTTTTTATAGCTATTTTCAGGCTGTTAGTCCCTCAGGGTTATTAATATCTTCCACAGCAGGAAGATGTGACAAAGTGGGGCTTTAAGAAAGAAGTTTACAGTGATAAACACCCACACAGACAGGTCCCTTTTCACCCTCGAGGAAGAACTTCTCACAGAAAGTAATGGGCTTTTTTCATGCCTTGCAGGTGCGGTGGTGATTGCCTTCGTGGTCTGTTGGCTCCCTTATCACATACGGCGCCTCATGTTTTGCTACGTCCCCTCCAACCACTGGACAGAGTGAGTCGTGATCTGGGGACCAAATCTCCCTATGCTGGGATGGGGTGTGGGGCCAGGCTGGAGCTCAGCTCTGTGTACCAGAAGACTGGGGATGGGGGTTGGGACTGGAGAGAAAAGGAGTATAAAGCCTCCGCCTCCTAATTGTTGTGTTGCTTTTTCTTCCGGATTTCTTGCCATGATTATCAGCCAAATTAAGAGTCGCTGCTTTGACATCTAACTCCCCCAGATGTGGCTGAAGGAAGCATTAGTTTGAACCAGAATGCATAAGTAGCACTTCTTTCTGTGGCTGTGACCACAGAATCATCCCCAATGACAGCAGCAGTGGATATTCACCTCTGACAGCCCTTGATGAAACGACATTTGGCAGAAGGGTTTATGCATCCAAAGGGGATCGCTGTCTCTACGGCGGAGATATCGATCTCCAGCCCTAAGATGGAGCAGCTCCTGTCAACACCCAATTTAGCTGCACAGTGCCACATTTCCTCAGTGACAGGAGAGATTTCACAGATGGGAAAACAACTGGGATGCTCAGAATCTGGGATAGGACATTCACTGCGTTTTACAGGGAGTGCAACAAAATTAAACACCAGCAGATTTCACCCATCAGGAAATGTCCAGGCTCACAGACAGGTGGGGATACATACCTACACACAGTTGCACACCTACACTGAGCACACCTCTGGTGTTCAGATGGGCAGAGGCACACATACTACTTGCAGCTTCTCTGCTGCATCAGGCCCAGTTCCTTGGCAAGGCAGCTACAGAGCTGATTATTCATTTTAAATATGCATAGTGCTAACTCCATCTAGGGATCTAAACCCAGGTAACCTGAGAGAGAGAGAGAGAACATAAGAGGCTCTCACTGTAAGATGTCTCTCTCCTCCCACAGCATTATGCCCCTGTTCTCTCTGGATCTGGCTCTGCTGATTAAAATGAACAGGAAAAGAAAAGAAATATATGATACCAAAAGGCAGAGCAACAATGAGACATTAAAATTTCATAAACTGCAAGCATAAGTAATAGTAATTTATCATACAGCAGTTTGCTGAATGGAAATGTACATCCATCTGTAGTAAAAGCCAAAATCTTTGATCGTGAAAAGAGAGCTCAAGGCACACACTGGGGCAAACTGTTGTTTCTTATTTGCTTTCCTATATGTAAAGCACTTAAAGCAGCAATCAATTATGCGGTGCTTTTGAGCCAAAGAGGTAGAGAATTCTGCTAGCAGTTAGTGTGAATTTATGCATTCTGGTTGCATTCACTTTTTTTCTTTTTCTTCTTTTATAAAGCTGTGAGTGAGTTTAGGAAAATGTTGAATTTACAGGCATATTATGAATGGTGAACGATCTGTATGGAAGCTAATCAAGAGCTTGCAGCAACTCGACATAATCATTTATAAATGCAAGTGTCTGCCCCTGAAGAAATCTCTGCTAAGTTAATTTTTCACAGCTACACTGAGAAACTCAGCTTGTAAGAGCTGGATGGGCCACACTGCACTTGGCATTGCTGAGGGGGCCATGGGGAGCTAGTGATGTACTCCAGCACTCGTCTATTTATCTTTCGTTAGACAGTGCTCAGACTAAGAAAAAGGTCTGCGGTTTCCACTGAGATAAATGAACCTGGGGAACATCTTCCTGAAAATGAGATCTATGTTGTTTATAAACCCTTTACCAGCCCAGAGATGATGATCTCAGTTTTCCCAAGAAAAGTTATTTCTGAAAGAAAAAAAATAAATAAAGCTAAACATTCTAGATTTAAACATCATCTTGTGATGGCGCGGATATGTTCCAAAAGCATACTATTACCAGCTTGCCCCCAGAGTTGAGAACGCCATCCCAGAGTACAGGCAAATCCCAACCCAGGGACCCACTGAATGAGTTGATGCAGCTCTCACTGCCCAGGGGAGGGGATATCTGCATCTGGTACAACATCTCGGCTCTTCTGCAGGCTCTGTATACCAGAACTGCATCCAGAAAAGTCAGACTAATATATATGCATTACACAGAAGCAAATTTCCATCTAGTTTCTCAATTTCAAGCATGTCTATTTGCAAAGAAAATATGAACACAAGACAAATATCCCACCCAGTCCCAGGGCATAAATGAGTTTCTAATTGGTAGAGACTGGGGCAAGACCTCTGTAAAGGTATTTGACCTACACTTGCCCAGTCTCATCTGAAACCAAAGGGCACCTGCACTGACTCCTGCTGGCAAGACCTTGTCCCCAGCAGAGAAAAGATAACAACAAGAAAAACTCACGTTTTCCTCACACCTGTGACTTTGAATTATTCCAGTTATCCACACTCTACTTAGAATTCTATCTTTCATCTGTTCTTCCAGTTTCCTTTACAACTTCTACCATTACTTCTACATGCTGACGAATGTCCTCTTCTACGTCAGTTCGGCAATCAACCCCATCCTATACAACCTGGTGTCTGCAAATTTCCAACAGATCTTCCTTTCTACACTCACACTGGTGTGCCTGCCATGGAGGAAGAAGAAAAAACGACTTGCGTTCACCAGGAAATCCAACAGCATCTCCAGCAACCACACTTTTTCCAGCCAGGTCACAAGGGAAACGACATACTGAAGCCAAAGGAGGAAGAGAAATGCACTTCATGGAGTCTAAACTTGAGAGAGGCCTCTGCGAATTTCATGCATGGCCTCTGAATTCATGTAACACAAAGCGTGTTTAGCAAAGTCATTTTTGTTGGAGAAATAGGCTTCATTCTGCCAGTAACTTTGAGGTTATTTTAAAGCATTGGCCTTGCCTCCTGTGAGTGATGTCTACACAATTTGTAAGTTCAGTCTGGTGTAAATCCAGGTACAGTGTTAACTGGGAAGCCAATATATGTTAAATTTAGGCTACTCCATACTGTATTTCATACTTCTCTCAATGCAGAGATGCCATGTTCACATCCAAAGGTTTGAGATCATGCCTCTTGGTGGCACTGAGCAGTCTAGGGAGGAGAAAACAGTTTTAGAATGAAAGGGTTGTTTTTGGCAAATGGACACGCTCATCTATGGGATGGATACTCAATGAGCAAGGAGTGAAAACTCAGGGAGTCAGATGGGTGTTTTAGAATTACATATAAATTCTTATGAATATGACCTGGGTGCTCAAGAGAGCCATTCTGGCTCCTTGAACTTAAATACCAACAGATGATGCCTTACTTATAATAGGGTGAGGATAGCCTGGGGGAATTGGAGTCATCTTTCACTTTAGGGCATGCATAGTGCCTCGCGCAGGGGACCCCAGTCTTTTTGGTATTGGTATTGCAACACCTGTAAGTAACAGAGTCTCTGGCAAAGTCAAGAATGTAGAGACTGTGCCCAGATGGAGTGTTGAAAAAGAACAGGAATGGAAAATCTTACTTATGCCACACAGCCAAACCCTTGTTTCTTTTGCCAGGAAAAACAGCTAGCTGGCCTGCATTAGAGAGGAGAGAAAACAGCAGGCTGCTGAGGGCTCCAGCCTGCTGATATGAGAGCAACCGGCCCAGTTCTGTAGGACTTAAAGATTTTTCCCATTGTTTTCATAAGCTGACATCTCATTGGCTACTGGCTGTAGGCAGTGGGGCCTCTTTTTCTATCTTGCATTTCTTTTTGCTACCAAAACTGTTGGCACACTGATCTGTACATACAAATCTTCAGATAGTGCAAATGAAAAACATAAGGTCTAAGC
Source organism: Bambusicola thoracicus (assembly GCA_002909625.1). Taxonomy (NCBI): domain Eukaryota; kingdom Metazoa; phylum Chordata; class Aves; order Galliformes; family Phasianidae; genus Bambusicola; species Bambusicola thoracicus. Next base: position 7,091 of record PPHD01003314.1, on the reverse strand, counting down.
TGGGGAGACTTAGCTCTAAAACAACTTTCTCTTAACAAATCAGAGGAACAGGGCTGAGACCTGTTTACAGTAAATCAGGCACTTTGGCTCAGTCAGAGTTGTGCTGAATCCTGACTATCAGCATGTTCTGAACAAAAATCAGGATCAAAATAAGAGGACACACAGTATATCTTCTCTTCCTCATATTTTTCCCCTTGATTATTGCTTTGAATTTGAAATTTCTCAGCTGGCCAGAATAGGTAGCATGATGTTTATTCCTATATTGTTCCACCTCTAACAGTCAACTATGAGATGTAACAAATTGCCCAAGAGCCTTTGGCACCAGAAATCCAGGGCCTCTGGGACAAGCTAAAGGGCTTTCTGGGCTGTCACAGCACCAGATGGTGACCTGCATGAACCTGGGAACCAACCCATCGTCTTGTTCAACCTTTGCTGTGATTTTGCTGTTAGTGACATTATGTCCCCCTTCATGCAGAGGCAGAAAGTAAATCAAAGCTGTCCCTGCTCACATTCTCCTTGCCAGAGGCATTCCTCAACAGCCAATTATGCTCACACAAACGTGAGCCAAACACATCCGATCAGGGAAACCATGCATTTTGTTAAAGGTCTGGCCTTTACAAAGTGATGCAGTCACAAACCATTAGCAGGAATTCAAAAGTACTCTAAAATAGAGGTGAGCCATGTTGGGGCAAGGGGCAGATGGAGAGCGCTGGTAATAAGGTTAGGTTTTTGTCTTATCTGCAGTCGCTGTGAGAAGGGTTATTCTCTGTTGGTGACAGACGCTGCTGTTTGTTTCTGCTGCTCAGAATGGCTGTGGGAAAGGAAAGGTGGATTGTTCCTGTTCGAAAGCACAGAAATGAAGAGATTCTCCATAAGGAGAGTTCTAGGGGGAGCTCTGGTGAAAGGAGGTTCTTTGCAAATCCCTGCACACTTGCAGAGGAGGCTTGCTTCTTTATGATGACAAACTAGAAGTGACCCTTGGCTCCATTCAGCTTTCCGGTTTTGCCTATCCCCTGTCACTCTGCAACTACTGAGCACTCATGGACATAGGACTAGTCTCAGTGCTGGATATGTGCTTCTGGCCCCATGGACAGCTGTGTGGGCCTGCAGATCTCCACAGTGTCATCTGCAATGCAGATCAGTTCCTGATACGTTCAGTACCAGCAGCATCTCGTGAGTTAGGCCCTGCTGGGCTCAGGACATGGAGAAAACATCTCTGGGGCATTTGCTGTTCGTTGCGAGTGACAGCTCTCTGCTCCTGAGGCATTTATGGGCAGTGGTACAGAGCTAGCTGCACGGAACATCTGCCTGCTGCCAGCCATGGCCTCCAACCACACCTAGCAGGGACTAGAGATTATTTTAATGCCTACTGCAGAACTACTCCAAAGGAAAGGGCTCAAAACAGAAATTGGTCGGGCTTTAGTTCCTTCTGATTCCGCCAAACTACAGGCTCTGTCCTGTCATGCCTTCTCTTAATTTCTCGCCCTGGTTGTACAAAACAGGGCAGAGTTTACAATTGACAAAGCACTTTTGTTGCTCATGTGCAGTTGACTCTTCTTTGACAAGGAAAAAGAGTAAAGGGACACATACACAGAAAAAGGACAGAGGAGACTGGCTTCTCTTTGCAAGGAAATTTGTGAGGAACCAGCAAATGTTATCACTGTATGTGTGCTGGAAATGGCTTGGGCAGATTGGAAGAGAAGCTGTAGAGGATCAGTACATCCTGCACCATGGGCTATGTAAAACACATAGGAATAGCAGAACCATGTATAGACCTGTATATTCTTGGTTTATTCACTTTTACTACTTTCATCTAGCATCTGTCCATTACAGCTCAAACTTTTATGATGTTTGTAGGTGGCCATAGATGGGAGGGGGACACAGCACTTGTGGAACCTTGACAGCTTCCAGCTGACTGAGGAAGGTGAGCTGCCAACAAAATAAATAACTCGTGGACACCATCCATAATAGACATTACAAAGCCAATTATCTTCACTGCTCTCACTCCTCCTGCACTAGCAAAGTCCAGGTACGATGAGCAGAGGAAGAGGAGTCTTAATGTCATACACTTTAGTGCCGGCCTTCCAGGCAAGACAACCTTTAAATAGTTCCAGAGAGGACCCAAACTTTTTAATGGTACTTCTAAATAGAGTTAACAGCTGTGAGGTGGTTTCTGAAACCTCCCGTGGAAGCTGTAACTGTGTGTTGCTTTGACTTTCATTCATTCACCTTTGAAATGTTTAATGTTATTAATATGCCCACTGAACACCAACCTGCTGAAATGTGCTTGGTTATCTTAGGAAACACTGTACAAACATAGCCTCACATAAGATGTTTGGGTTTGATTTTTATCACTGAGATACACTGTTAGTTTACGGAACTTTTGATCACAGCTCTGTGAAGGTGGTGGCTTTATTTTTGATTGGACATGAAAATGAGAACAAGCTGGAGTGAAAATGAGATTATCATAAAGTTCTTCTGCAGTGTTTGTTGGACTGCTCAAGTCCTGAAGAGCTGCTTGCAACGGGAGATTTATCCAAGCAGTTTTCTGGCTTCCAAAGCTCTGTTCCCACAGTTTAATGTGGGAGCAGGCCAGAGTCTATGGCCTTAACTTGGGATTGCAGCTCAAAGCTACCTCTTCCATTGGGCACATCTGATTACCTGAGTTGAGAAGTAGAAGTTACAGCTGATTTTATCCTCTTCCCCCCCTTCACCTTGTTTTGCTATACTCGAAATAGTTTTGGTTTCCCTGAGCCCAAAGAAGTGAGGATAAGTCACTATAAGACCCCGTGGTTTTGTAAAGAAAAGCGTGGTACTCTCGTGAAGAAAAAGGTACCAACTGCCCAGTATATACCTTGGCAATGGTTCTCTTTCTTTCCACACATTTCAGCAATGGTTGAACTGCTAACCCAACAGAGTTCAGCTTCAAACCTCGGGGATTATAATTGGCTTTTGCCATTAAACAAAATGCATCCTCGCATCTTTGTGTTCCTGTCTTGTCTGAATTCTCTTTTGGGGCAGAGCAGTGAGCATTCATGCAGCGTGCTGTTAATCTATGCAAGTTACCTGTAAGTGTTTCAAACTGTTTGTTTAGACTAAAAAAAACCTGTTGAACCCACAGATGTGGAGTGCTGCCAGATGGATTCAGAGCGATTCCCATCTGAGCAGAGTTTATCAAGTGACCTCTTCAAATCTACTTCTGAGGTTTCGTTTATCTTCACAGTCTTCATGTCAGGGCCGTCTATTTGGCAGTGTGTGAAATTAGATTTCCAAAGTCATTATGCTGTTCAGAAATTTCCCCCCAGACAGGACTTCCTCACCGCAGGCCCCACACACAGAGGTGTTTGAACGCTCTGCTGAGCTTGTCTTTTTGTAAAGCACATGAGATCTCGCTTCGGTGACAGCACCCGTAAAGAAGAAAACAAAATGGAAAAATAGGTGAGGAGGGTTAGCAGGACACGTGCTAGAAACACAACAACCACAGGACCTTTGCATTTGCAGCATCAAACATTCAGTGAAATAGAAGTCTGCTGTTGCTGCGGACAGCTTGTGTTGTGGACTTGAGCTGAGCATCTGTGCAGCTACCATTCATGCATGCCCTCAGTGGGGGCTGAGAGCGCTGCAGTTTTCCTGTGCAACGCGTTGAGTGTTAGTCTGATATCTTCCTGGCTGTGTTGTTTGGTAGCTGTTTAAACAAAGCTTTATCTGCTGGAGCTCTGTCTGATTCTTTAAATCACAGATGAACAGCTTCTGTTTTCGGTTCGTACTCACTGAGTAGGGAAACAGAAGTTGCTAAATCTCATGGTGCTGTGTCCTGGCTTTGTGATCAAGAGTCCTTCCCCAGCTGTGCCACCTGATAGTCCTGCACATACTGTATTTATGGCAAACATTTCTTGAAGTGCACCTTTTTTTCTTTTTTTTTCTGAACTTCAAAATATTGATGTGCTTTATTTTCTGTGGCCTGTTGTGCAATGGGAAAACAATGAATGTTCCAATGTGTCAGCGTCTCCTTTGTAATATTTTCTGTGACAAAGGGAAGGGAAAGGGTGTGAAATCCTTTTGTATAGCAATGGGAAACACTCTTTCGATGTAACATGCTATTATTGATACCATGTTTACTATCAAACAGTAATGAAATGGTTACTTCCTGATATTAGCCTTTGTACTGTATGGTATTTTATTTTATCTCATTTTATTTTGTCATTAATTGAACCTAAGAAATAAATATCTAAATTTAAGTCTTGGGTTGATTTTTCCTTGATCCGGTGGTGGCCGTGCCTGGGTCACATACCCTGCTCACCACAACAGGCTGCTGGCTGTGCTCCAGCCCTGTGAAATCTCCTTAAATCTGGTAAAAGCAAAGAGAGTCGGTGCTGGTTCACAGCCCAACCTGCTGTGGCGTTAGGAGCAGCAGCACAGAACATCCAGTTCCCTCCAGTTGAACCGTGGGGCTTTGAGAGAGTGACAAGCCTGAGGGATGGGAATGGAGATCTTCCAGCCTTCAAGACAGACCTGTGCCACAGAGGCAGCTGCTGTGCTGAGATCCAGCTGGCACTGCGAGAGTCCTGCTGTTTTCTGAACTCATTTGTTTCTCTTTCCTGCTCATTTTCCCCTATTGTAGGGCATGCACTAAAAACATTGCATCTCAGCCATTATTTTTACAGCAGCTCTGCCTGGAACACTGAACAGATCAGGGCTTTATTGCACGAGGAGGTGTACGTACACAGCGAAGGAGACAGCCTTTGCCCCAGAGGATGTGCTGCTGAAGGACAAAGCAGGTTCCTGGGCTTTAACTCTGAAATCTCCCCTTCTATTTCTTTCCCCCTCCTCTTTCTTTTGCATGACCCACTTCCTTCTGGCACTGATTTTTTCCAACACAGATGTAATTTTGCAGAAACAGAATACTCAGGTATTGTCATTGTATTAAAGCATCTTTATACTTCATGAGGAAAAATGAGGCACCTCCATTCTCCCCGCAGCTCCCCATTAAAACTCTGTCATAAAGCAGCTCATCTGAGCAACAGGACAACCCACAACATCTTCATACTTCTTGGCCATTCCATATAATTGTTCTGATTTCTAGCAGCACAAAAGGTTGCTTGGAAAGCAACATCAAAATAACATTTAAGTACTTGGAGTCATTCACGGATACAAAATTCATCTTTCAAAACCTCTCTGGGATGTGCTGGCTCCCCAAAAACATTCTGGTGCTGCTTCTGGATGAGAAGAGCAGGATTTCTGTTGTCCCTACATCATCAATTATTGAAGAATCCAATCATTTATTGGACGGATCCTTTCATTTGCTCTTCAGCCCTGCCCTGTTAAAAGGTGCGTTTTCAGCCAGCTGCCCACAGAGCTGGAGTTAAACTCTTCAGCACTGAAAATCCACAACATGCAGCCATGTCCTTTTTGCTGCATGAGGTTTCCGTGCAGAGCAGGATGCTCCCAGCGGAGTCTCAGAATGCCCAGACCTGGTTCAAACTGAGGTGAAAAACGTTGCCCTCTACTCATGAATTCCCTCGTTCAGAACCGATTCCTTGACAAAGCAAAACTCTCAGAAACCAGTGAGCTGTGCTGAAACCTTCCCTCCCAGTCTCGTGCAATCAAGCATCACAGCATGCCCCACCAATGCAAGGGAAAGCAAAACACTGTGGATAGTCAGCGAGTTTCTTCCTATTTTAGAAAGGGAAAAGGGTTGTGCTTTAAACAAGAAGAAATGCTTTCAGTTTGGCCTGTATTTCTCATCTCAATTATAAAGGTAATTTCCATAGTTCACAGGAGGAAAATTTCAGATGCTTTTTGAAACAAACATTGCAGTTGAGTAAATGGCTTCATAAAACTTAATAAACATCCATCCAGAAGTTAATTTATTTAAAATGTCTTTAAATCCTCCTCTGCCTTATTGAATTCATTTGAACTGTAGATCAGGTTGGAGTATATTCATGAGGGTATTTAAGCAGTAAGGCAGAGCATCCTGGTTATTGTTGTAAGTCCCATGTGGGTTGTGCAGTATGAAGCGAAGTGTGAAGAGACTACGGGCACTCACGTGCAAAATCCTTCCTGCAGTGCATGAGCACAGATACAGCCCTGAGCGCTGATGGTGGCTGCACCCAGCAAAATGCTGGGGCTCACTGCAGGTCAGCAATAACCAGGATGCTCTGCCTCAGAGATGGCCAAAATACTATTGCAGGTGTGAATACCACAGCCACATACTTGCCCAAGCATACACTCGCCAATTTTCAGTCTTTCCAGTGCAGACCTCTTTGCCTTACTTGAAAGCTCAACTGGTTTGTGTTAGCAGTGACAAGACATTTCATTACACTTGGCTGCTTCTTTACAAAATCCTGAAGAAACAGGAAGCAATATCTTCCACGCTTTTAACACAAAAATGTAAAACCATCTTGTAAAGCAGGAACAGCCCACTCTTTCTCCTTTCACACTGCTGCAGTTCTGCTGTACACAGCTGACATGGGTAGTGTAAAATCTCAGCTTCACTGTAAACTGAAGTACAAAAAGGAATGGTTACGAACATATGGCCCAGATGATCTGTTTCAAGATCTCCAAAGGTACAGAAAGAAGACTGAACTCCTCACTTGTGAGTAACATCGGTATCTCAGATGCACTGTTTCATCCTCCTCCTTCATCCCAGTAAAATGCAGCATGATGTTGAAACGATGGACACACTATGCTTTGCCATCGCATCACCTTCAGTCACATTAAAGGCTGAAACAGCTGGACCATAATTTCTTTGTTCCTTTCTTCTGCTTGTTCTTTCTTTTGTCTTTGGAAGCTATTTGTTAGGAAGAGTATGTCCAACATGTATACAATGCAGCTTTCAGCCTCAGGCACTCAAACACATCATAATTCATCAGGTGTTAGCCCTCTGCAACTCATCACTGTTACTTAACTACATAAACCCCAGTGAAAGCATTCACATACCATTTTCTTCCTATAAATGTCTCGGGATTGAGTAGGTATTTGCACTAGGTCAGTCAGGCTCATGGTTTGTCTCCTTGCCAAAGAGAAATGTCCAAGGGAAGTGTCCCACAGCCAGAGCTACAAGGGAGGTTTGTAAGGCTATCTTTTTTTTT
>PPHD01003313.1:0-31989 GCA_002909625.1 Bambusicola thoracicus | reverse complement strand
TACAGAACTCAGCTTGTCTGACAAAAAACTTCTTTCCTCAAAATTAAACCTCCTCTCATCTCACTGCTTTCCCAGAGGGTTGCTTGTTTTCCAGAAAAAGTAGTATAGCTTTCATGTGAAGGCTTCATATTTTCATTTCTCAGAAAACTACGGGGCCAGCAGTGACTGGTACTGCTCTAAACCAGCACCTTCAGTGGATAAGTACAGAAGCAGCATTGAAGTGCCATGCAGTGGGCCCAAACCTCCGTACTAAGCGTCCTTAAAAAGTGTCTCAAGCAAACAGGAGCACAGTTCATACCACCCTAGCCATAATTACATTGTTAGTGCCAAGAATCAGCAAAGAGCTGTACTATATGGGTGATATTTAAAATGCAATGTTTTCAAGTTCAGCTTTTGCCATGACTTCTTGTTATCATCTTCACGGGGAGTACAGTATATCTAAAAACATATTTTATCCTCTTTCCTCTAGGGACTCTCAATCGTAATGCCACCAGGACTGGCACTTTCACATAAGCATTCACATGTGTTTATAATAAACTTGTATTAACACAAGTCATATTCAAACAGAGTTTCAGATTTGAACAAACAAATAAAGTAGTGCAAGCAACAACAACAAAAAAAGGCATCAATAAATAATTTCTAATGTTGCATATACAGGGTTGTGTTATTTGATTATATGTGATCTGTAAATAACTGTTAAAAATTGCATTTCTACTAAATAACTTCTTTTCCCCCCACATCTACACTTCTACTTTTTTCCACCCCAACAAAATCTACTGGAATTTCCTGCACCCGCTCATTTCCTCTCAGATTGCCCCACATATTACTCAGTGTCTCAGCTGCAACCACTGCCCAGGAGGAAGAGCCTAACATACACTGGTAGCTGAGTCTTTCACTAAGACTTGCAAGGATCCACTCTGTGGGACCACACCACTGGGAATAATGCTTCCCTTCAAGCAGAGGTACACTGGAGGTTTAAACATAGTCTTGCTGCATTTCATTTCCTTGAAGGAAAAAGAAGGATGGCTGTATCGAATGGATGTCTGGAAATTTCGAGTGCTGAGGCAGATGCTCCATATAGCCCCAGTTTGATATGTCGACGTCAGAAGGGACTTTGCTATAATTGCTACCATATTTATTACTTAGACTATTGCTTCTAAAACATGCCAGCTATTTTTGAAGCTATTCTCAAATGAGAACAATTCAGAAAAAAAAATAACACCAAACCCCAACTTCTTTTAGTTCATAGTTAGATGAATACACACAAGCAGAACTATTTCCAAATCTTCCTTCAGGACTCTGCACTATTTTAACCTACCAAAAATCTTGGCAACTATTAAAGGCTGAATTAAATCACAGTCAGATGCATGTGCTTTCTGGAAATAATTCATGACGCTCAAGGGGTAAATGATGTGCTGCAAAAACATGAGCCATACATCTTTCAAGTGGCCTTCACCCTTTCAGCTCATAACATTCACTTGTCCTATTTTGCTTCAGATTAAATGGCAAACCTGTCAACAGAGGAGGAGGTATTTACCCAGAGTTGTTTATAAAATGACCAGTATGGCTCTGCTTCAGTCCTGCCTGAATACTTTGAAACACAATAATAAAGTATCTCAAACAAAGAGTTCCACAGAAAGAGTAAGCAAACTTCAGAAGCGATGAGTAATGATGCTACAGGAAACTAACAAAGAAAGAGGATTTCTGTTGTGTATTGTAGCTCTCTGGGTGATTAGCAGGAGGCATTTCAAAAGGTCAGATTTTTTTAAGAAGCCTCATTATGTTCAGATCAAAGGCATCGCATTCGCTTTTCTCAGCCATTGTTGGATGGAGAAATCTGTTCACCAAAGTACAAGTTTCAATGCACAGAGGCCTTACCTGACTGCCAGTTCTGCCATGGCATGTTCTGCCCTAGGAAATTACAATTGCAAAACCACTGCGAAGATGTTCTCCCCCAGATTGTTCTGGAGGAAGCCAGAATGAAAATCAATCTGCTAAAATTTTATTTTGGCTAAACCAGCAATTCTGAATGTTTTATTGAAGGGGGAAAAAAAAGAAGCAGAAAGTATTGTTTCTGCTTACAAAATTCTTCATCAGATATAATTTCTGCAAGTAGTTTTTTTGTTCGTTTGTTTTAGAAACGCTGAGATGAAGAGCTTCAACTTTCTCAGCAGTTTTCCATGGCCAGAACTATTTTCCACATTTATCTGCAAATAGTTTTAACTAACCTGTGCTGGCCTTTTTACTGAATACACTGTGCATCCAGAGCCAATCAGCTGGTCATGGTGCTATTAGGCTGGAGGTGCAGCCACAGCCGATGACTCCTGCAACAAGGAGGAACTCCTGGGGAAAGGAACTGAGGAGCAGCAGATGAATTAGGTGGCGGTAGGAATAACAACTCTTGCACCTTGCAAAGTTCTTTTCATTCAAATGGGGCACAGGCAACCTGCATGTGTTCACCAGCTTGCTAACCAGAAAGAGTTACAGAAAATGAAGCCTGGAGTGAGACAGATGTGTGAAGAGGAAGTGCAGGACAATGACAGGAAGCCACAGCTGCCACCCATCCCCACTAGGCATCTCTGAGCATTCACAGCACAAACACTTGTTTTGTAGAATCACAGAGTCATTAAAGTTGGAAAAGACCTCTATGATCATCTAGTCCAACCTTCCACCCACCACCAATAATTGTCCACTAAACCGTGTCCCTAAGCACCACATCTACATGTTTATGGAACACCTCCCTGGGTAGCCCATTCTAATACACCACTCTTTCAGAGAAGAATTTTTTCCTAATATCTGACTTGAACCTCTGCTGGCACAATTTAAGGTCATTACTGCTCATCTTATCACTGTTACCTCAGAGAAGAAGCCAACACCTACCTCACTACAAGCTCTTCTCAGGAAGTTGTAGAGTTGGAACAGTAAGTACGAGGACAGCTGCTCCACACCTGCCCATCACGGCCCCTATCTGCACCAGTCCAGCAGGGATATCCCAGATAGGACACCCTGCCACCCCTCTTCCCAAACAAGAGATGATCAGGGCATGGGGCTGCTGGCAGCCCAGTTTGGGCTTTGTCTTTTTGAGGTCATGGTACAAATTGAGTCTGGAGAAGGGACAGGTGCCACCCATGATTTCACTCACATTTGGTTTGATTATCTGATTTAAATATTTTTACTAATAAGAAAACTTTGTTAGTATTAAATAAAAAGCTCCTCTTCCTTCTTCCTTAGTACAAGCTCATAGAAATTGGTGTGTTATTTAGTGCTTCAACAGAGAGCTGAAAATATTTTTAAGGTGCCATAAATCAAGATGGTTTTAGCCAAAAATAGTTCTTGAGTAATGTTTTTGTGAGAAATTCTCTGGATCCCCAGTCCAGGAAATGTCTAAGATTCCTGAGGAAGAACAGCTTTAGCAGGGCAAGGTGAGGATGCTCACTTTGTACCACCAGGTTTTGTTGCTGGGACAACAAAGGTTTTGTGGAAGCTTAAGCTTGAGGTACTTTGGGTCTTGATATTACTGTAGTAGTTCATAGGGGTCAAGAAATAAATTCTGATGGTTAACTAGAAACATATTTTTTTTATTTAAAATAGAGAGATAATGGAAAAAAATACCCTTGACTTCAATCTTTTTTCTTCTTTTTTTCCTTTCTTCTTTTTTTTTTTTTTTTTATGCATAAATACAATATGATCAGGGAAAGACAGAGTTACAAAAGGACTCACAAGAGGCCAAAACCTTTTCAACCAACTGGACTCTTCCGTGTAGTTGGCAAGGTAAGTTCCTCAGGTCAGAGCCCAATCCATGGGGATTTTCCACTTCACCACGCTCAGGGAGCATGATGACCACTGCACATCAGCACGCACTGACGCCCACAGAAAAGTGTGATGCTCACAGACTGCTTTGGTCTCCCTCAGGCTGCCACAGAGGTATTGGAGCACAGAGCAGCACTTGTGCTAGGCTGGGAAGGGAAGGAGTTAGGCCAAAAGAAGCTGGCAACCACAGTTCTTTAATGAGCCATGTGCTGACAGGCCTGCTTGTGAGCTGTTACAGATGTGCACCAGGCAGCCTAATGAGATGCAGGAAACTTGGGAGGCCAAAAAGCCTCTTCAGATTTTCCGGTTATGTCGGTAGGATCAAAACTGCCTGCTCTACCTGGCATTGCTGAGCAAAGGGTCGTGGTAGTGAAAACATTGCCATCTGAGGCAAAGGCACAGATGCACGTGGATTGCCATAAGGGGGAAGAACAGAGAGGATGACTCATGAGCCAGGAATGAGGTCCTGAAGTGGCATGTTAATTATAGTAACATTTTCTGTGACTCCCCTGCTATGCAGCCAGAGATGCAGGAGTATGAGAGGGGGCCATGGCATGAAACAAGGCCAGAATGAAGTCAGCAAGGAAGGGAAAGCAAACTCCTGGTGAGAGAACAACCTCCCTGAAAAGTGCCTTCTGGCAACATCTCATCTGAGACACGGGTAAGACAAGCTACACTGCCCAGTGTTCCAGCGGGGCCTTCTGGTGGCTCTCCCGGGTGTGAGTCAGAACTCAGGGGCTGCCAGGAGCCCTGACAGCCCATCTCTATCACATGTGCCTGGAGCAGCATGGTGCCCAAAGAGATGCTGTCTCAGGGTTGGAATGGCTGGGCACTATTTTGTGCTCCTCCATGCTTTCTCTGCTTCACCTCTCCTATCTCTGGGATGTCTATTTATCACCATGTTGCAGATGGCAATGCTAATTGCCAGGCCTGCATATTGTAACAGATCTATGCTGAAGGTCTGCTTTAGTCATTAAGTGACAAATTAAACATTTTTAGCAGTCTGATTGATGAAGCACTAGCCAGCAGAAGCCCCACTTCACTTACTTCCCGTCGTATGGACAGGCATATGTATTACAAAGCAGACAGGACACATATCCAGTCCTTTCGTTGCACAGCTACATCCAGCCCTTGCCAGTATAAAACCACATAACATATGCAACAGTGACATCTACCGGCACAGACCTTGCCCATCGCTGCCTGTGTATTCTACCACACTATTTTTAGTCACGTGAGAGCACATCACAGCTGTGATAGCACTACCGTGCTTGGGCACAGCAGCTGGCAGGGCTACAAGGAAAATTCCTTCTTGAATAACTTGCCCTTGAGCAGAGATGCTTAGTCTTGGCTCTGAACACAGTATTCTCTTCACACAGTAAAAACTGCTGTTCATGAAATCTTTGCTCATAGTGAACTCACACAAACTTTCTTTTATTTTTTACTCCCTAAGATGTGCCCATGTCCAAAACTGTGCAGCTGTGGAACTTTGACATTGATCTGGGAGGAGAACAGAATCCACTGCAAGAATTTCTTCCCTCATAACCAGTGATTCTTCTGGGGAAAGACCATTAGAATCAAGACAGCTAGTAAAATTGTTTCTCGTTTTGGGCTGCAGAGTCCTTGAAGCTCTGTGTTGTGTAGCTCCAGGGAACTATAAGCACCTTCTGGGGCAGGTTTGTTACCAGGAAGCCTGGCTTGTCACACAAGGTTAGAAAGAGGGAAGATAAGTAGTGAGAGCAGACAAAGCTAAGACAAAAAAAAAAAAATCTAAGAAGGAGTTACCAGTACGTAGATGAGACACGTGTGGGGTTAGGGATGCCGTAGGCATCAGCAGCACATGGCACTTCTTTGGATGCTCTTTGATTTTTTAACAGAGGTGACAAGTGGGAAAGGTCAGAAACAATTCATAGTAATTCCCAGCTTGAGAACCCTTGCAAATAAAAATCTGAAAAATAGGCCACGTGGTACTAAGTTTGCCGATGAGGTAACTGTACAGGACACAACCAAACATAAAAAAGCATTAAAAGCAAACACACAACAACCAATATAGTACTTACCACTTCTCTCTGTCTTCTCAGAGGGATGGCTATAAGGGAAGATACATTCCTTCCAGATACTGTCCTATCCCACAGCACAGAGGCTACAACTAGTACACTCCCTTACAGGTCTAACAGAGCCTCTCACAGAGGCCCAGCTGCTGTCAGACACTCCTGAACCACTTTAACCCTCCTCTTTTTCACCTGCAGGTCCTTACCTTGCACCTGCAGGCTCTTGCCTTGGGCTGGGGTCATTATGGGCCTATAATAAATTTCAGTGCCTACCCTTGAATGTAGTTGCATATTTTTGATTAGTCTGTGTTTTTTCATGCAGATAACCCCTAAAATAATGTCAGACAAAATGCAGAGCAACTGCATCAGATCTGCTTTTAATTTTCTATTTAAACACTTCTCCTCCCTACAGGATATCAGCACTACTGTGCAAGCCTCCCTCTCTGCTTTCCATCTCACCAGGGGGCAGGATCAGCTTTTTAACACAGTTCATAGGCATCAAGATTGCGTGTAATTTTATTTATTTCTGCTAATGAGCAAGATAATGCATAATGTTTACATGGATGGCTCATGTATGAAAAAGAACTTGTTATCTCCTTATCTCCTTTGTAGAACCACTCCCAAAACAGATGTTTTAGTAGTCAAAGACATTTTCTTTCATGATCTTTTCTTAGCAGAAAATGCAAAGGAAACCTAGACAAAAGTGCCAGGTTTCCTAGGCCATTAAGCTGTTTAAGAGTAGTGAGTTTTGAGAACACTAGGTTAGGCTAGTCCATGGTGATTTTAGACCACTCAATTTGCCAGACCTGTCTCTTTCAATCTGACAAAGTTTAAACCACAGGACAAATTTTCCTGAGGTTGATAACTGATTTTCATCTACACCCCTGAGATATCAGTTAGCTCCCCTGCTACATTTCTTTTTCAGTAATCCTCTGCTTTGACAGAAGTGAGATGCTCTCAAGGAAACAGTTAACACCTGTGCTCAGAGGAAGGGCAGGGGTCTGCTGGGTGTTCTGTCTCTAGCGCCCTAGAGAATCACTCTGTGTTGGAGGCACTTTCAGGAAGGGTCCTGGGGGTGGTTTCTTATAAGTGGTCAAGATGAATCTGAATTTCTTAAGCTCTTGGCTTCTCCCTAGAAGAGCAGCAGTGTTGGCATGCAGTGAGCTGAGTGGATTGTCTGATGAAAGGGCACAGTAGGCATTTTGCTGTGATTATTCTCCCAGTAAGAGCTCACTTACAAGTGAAAGTGCAGACAAATGTCATCTAGCTCCTTCTAATGTGGGCATTAGAGGCCTTATCTGTTTCTCGTTGCCTGGATGCAAACAATAAATAGGTGATTTTACTCCCTCTTTTATTTCCCTTTACATTGCTCTCTCCTCTTTTCTGATTTGGGGTGGCATGTTCTAAGTCTTTTGTGGTTTGCTTCTAACTAAAGCTGCCTGCTTACAGCAGGGCCAAAATAATTATTCTAGCTGAGTATTTGGTTCAATAGCTGTTATTAACTTCCTGTGATCTCTTCCTATTTCCGTAATTGTACCTGAAACTGTGCAGTTCAATGCAAGAGGATAAACTGAGTCCCTGGAATACTGCGTGCTCAAGTATTTCAGGGCATTGTTAAGTCAAGTTAATCTCCAATTTTGTTAGTCCTAGAGGGTCCATTTAAGCTGCCTTTCAGTGAAGCTATTCTTGATTATTTTAGTTGTAAGTAATTTACAAAGCACCATGTGGCTCTAAAGAGATGTAGGGAAAAGCTTAAAAGACTACCTCCTTCAGCTGAAAGATATTGGTTTGCTTTCCTGGTCATATCAGAGAGATCTGGGAAAAAAAAAAATGTTTGATTTAAAAATGGATTTTGATTTCTGCTATTTACCAATGCTTTTGTAATAAGCTGTGTCTAGTCAAGTTTCATTAATGATTTTTTACTTCATAGTGTCTAAATCAGTCATGTGTAAAGAAGCCTAAGCTAAATAACATCACTCATCATGAATAATATGAAATCTTGTGTAAGAAGAGCAGAGGAGGAAGAGACTGTAAGGAGCCTGGATTTCCACTGTGGTCACAGTCATTGTTATTGCCTAGTGAGAAGTGGTAACTGATGCATTCACTGCTAGTGTCTAATAGAGCTCAAACAGTGACAAATTCTGTCTCTAGAAGAAGAGAATAGCTTTTCTGCATAGCAGTGCAAGAAAATTCCCAGTGAGCAGTCAGGTCTCCTCCTGAGAGATAATGTTTGATTAAAAACAGAAGTAAATCACTCAACTGTGATTTGTTTTTGCATGCAGGAGACAAATTCAGCCAATTAATGACTTCCACCATTTAAATTCCCTATCAAGAAACTTGTGGCATTGTGGCTATCCCAGGTGAACACTGTTATGCATGTACTACATGATAATGCCTCCTGGATTACGCAGCTTTTCCTGTGCAGTCATCCTGCTGGGCTTCATTCTTACTAAGGAGTCCCTGAAGCCAGTACTGAAGATAAGGGGAAGTAAATTTACAGATATTTTCACTGAGCTTCATTTCCTTCTTCCTTTTATATTCTCAGAACATCACTTTTATCTATGTGCTTTCTTCAGATCATTATATTGGTCGTATTTGTGAATCTAGGCATACAAGTTTAAAAGGTATATCCAAAGTGAAGGCTCTTGATCTTGATTATAGAATCAGTCACTGTATTAGGAGCTAAAATGATACGTAGTGTTTAGATGGAAAACAACCATGAAGCAAAAGGAAGAAGCACAAGTGTCAGAAGGATACGTTATGTATGATGTACATTTAAAATGTCATTCATATTGAGAAGACAGCACTCTGGAGAAAACTAGTTAAGACCTTCTAGTACTTAAAAGTAGCTTATAATCAGTCAGGAGAGACTTTTTGCACAATGTGATAGTGCTAGAGCAAGGGGGAATGGTTTTAAACTAAAAGAAGGAAGATTTAGGTTAGATGTTAGTAAGAACATTTTTACTCAGAGGGCCGTGAGGCACTGGCATGGTCTGCCCAGAGAAACTGTGGATGCCCCCTCCCTGGAGGTGTTCAAGGCCAAGTTGGATGGGGACCTGAGCAGCCCGATCTGGTGGGTGGCAGCCCTGCATACAACAGGGTTGAAACTCAATGATTTTAAAGTCCCTTCCAACCTAATCCATTCTGTGTTTCTATGAAATTGCAATATTGCATTAATCGGTTCTGCAGGTAATCTTGAATTTTTAAAGTTTCTGCAAGTATCTGACCGTAGAGACAGTTTGCTGTGGTCCATAAAAATGCTTAAATCTGCTTCCTTGTCTTGCATATGTCCTGTCATGACAAAGCCGTCCAGTGCAGCATTGCATGGAGAGCCATCAACCAAAATCTCCACTCATAGAATCACAGAATCAAGGTTGGGAAAGACCTCTAAGGTCATCCAGTCCAACCATCAACCCATTTTCACCATGCCCACTGACCATGTCCCTCAGTGCCACATTCACCTTCTTCTTGAACACCTCCAGGGACGGTGAATCCACTACCTTCCTGGGCAACCTGTTCCAATGCATCACCACTCTTTCGGAGAAGACATTTTTCCTAATATCCAACCTGAACCTCCCCTGTTGTAGCTTAGGGCCATTACCCTTCATCCTGTCACTGTTACATGGGAGAAGAGGCCAACTTCCACCATACTAAAACATCCTTTCATCAGCCTGCAGCTTAAGGGGACCAACCACTGAAAGAATTTTTAAAACAAGTGTAAGAAAAGACGTAATGAAAGGGCAGACCAACAGCTCTTCTACTTTGCTTCAAATTCAGGCTTGTGTCTATTCCTGCACTATTAAAATCTTGTCTGAGCTTAGGCTTGGGAAGGAACCATATCTGTGGCTTTGTTCCCAAAATGAAGCCCTGATGGACACTGATACTTGGATGAATTTGGAGAGCTGGTGTGGATGACAATGGCTTAAAGGTGGGTAACAGTATCGCCTAGGGAAGTAGATGTGCATTTTTTTTTTCTAAGTTCCTTAGCCTTTGTCAGTATGTTCCACATATTAGAAATATGCATTATGTGGAAGACTGAAACACAAGGCTTCTCTCTGTTAATGCTCATCCGTGAGTTTTCTGAAGTTAAAGAAAATTGAAATGTTGTAAATAAAAAAGCCCATTCCAAAATGCAGCTTGTCTTTCCATAACCGAAACACAGCAACTTTCACAGAGAAATGACTTGTCATTTAAAAATAAATGGTTTCATTGTTTCAGAAAGACATTTTCCTATTCCAAGGTTCATATTGTCTTCAAGCACATTTTCCCATCATCTAAAAGTTCCTGATCAAGGAAGAAGCTGATTTTTGTGGTCTATAGCTGTAAATTTTGTATTCGCTTTTGACAGTAGGGAATGTTTATTTCTATCAGAATTGTGTTGTTAATTCACTCGGCAATAGGAATTCTCAAACAAAAAGAAAAAATTAAATTAAATTGTGTGAATCCAGAAAAGCCTCAGTGTGAAACTGAGAAGCTATCCCACAAAGCTTATGTTTTGGCAAGCTATTGGTTGTGTGCTGAGGGCCAGACGTGTCACCAACAAACACAAGTCAGATGCTAATAAAAATACTCCTTAAAAGTATCATTTGGAGAATTACCAGAATTTTCAAATACTGTCTGAGTCAAGAGCATTGCACTTGGGGAGAGGTAAGATCAGATTTCAGTCTGCATAGAAAAGGAAACAAAGTTTGTTATGATTCTAACAGAAATATACAAAAAGACAATAACATTCATAAGCTTAAAGTGTGTCAGTGCCTATAAGCATGCAATTACTCAGCATGGTATAACTGATCACAGCTCTTTCTACACAATAAATTATGCCATAAAATCAATCATTTAATTAATGCAGGAAGCAAATACCATATACTAAGCCAAATTTCTTGTAATCACTCTTTCAGAAGAACAGCATATATATATATATATAAATGTCCAGCAGAAAGGAAATAGGAATGTTATAAGATATGCACAGTGTATAAACAGACATATGTTGTGAGCAACAACACATTTAATGTGTGTATCTCATTACATGCGAAACAATTATATGACATATATAAGTTTATATATCATATATAAATCTAGTATTATTTGCAATTCTATTAATTTTATTACAAATGTTTAAAATTGTGTAAATAAGTCCCTCAACTAAATTTAAAAAAAATAATAATTATCAAATTTTATTGTGAATGTCAGAGTTCTCCCTGAGGCAACACAGTCACTATAAAGTTGGTATACATCAGTTTTGAGTTGAATATAGTTGCATGTTTATGTAATCTTTCATCTGAAATGAAGTTTTACGTGATTTTTAATTTTTTTTATTTTTTTTGTAACAGAATCTTTATCCTTTGCAGAGGAAACAGCTGACATTTAAAAACGCATTTCTTGTCTTTTACTTCTGTGAATGGGTCAGAGTTGGTAGGTTGCACAGCCATTCCCTCCCTCTTTTGCTTGCTGCTGGGACATCGATATCCTTCCTCTGTGAAGACAGTGAGCAGCACAAAGCCAGCTTGCGTCACTGATGGTTGAAGTAAGAGGAGACAGCAATAGTCTTGAATGAAAGAGCCCAAAGAAAGTATTGCAAAAGCTATACGGTTTAGAGAGGAACTTGTAAACCCTATGCATTCTACCAAATACACTGAGTGTGAGTACAAAGGAAACTAAAGGGAAAGATACTTCTCAGATAGGAACATTTTTCATAAAAGCAGATTTCTAACCATAGCTTAATATTTACAACTGCAGCTGTGGACATGTGTGTTGTGTTATTTACAATGATGTATTTTTATGTGTGTAATTTATAAATCAGCAGTCTCAGATGAACTTAATACCATATAAAGGGAATAGTAAAATACCCGTTTCTTGTCTGATCTTCTGCTTTACATGCAGTACATGGCACAAATCACCAGTCCTAAATGAGAATTTCATACACTGTGATGCACTAACTGAATCTAAAGGAGCGGAAGATGATTGCATTCTGACATGTCTTGTAAAAGGAATATGCTGATGAAGGTCACAATGTTGCCTTGTTTTGTACCAGTTATTATATCTCTTTTCTGAATTTTCAGGTCAAATTCATCCCTTGAATAACAGATCAAATTTGAACCAGGAACTTTAAATAAATCCTCAGTTTCGTTTTGAAAGGTAATAACTATTTAACCTGACAATTTAAAATTCAACTCTTGCTGATGTAGGAAGAGTTTGTTAAATTAGACTACTGATGATCAATTTGAGTACAAATTACACTTTTCCTTTCTTCCTCTTATACATATTATTTTAAAAAAAAATTAAAATCACATAAAGTGTTTACACAAACACAGAAGGTGGTGGAATCATTTATGTTTTCTCATCAGTTTTTTTCACACCCCAAGTAAGAAATTGCTTCTTTCATTTCTATCCGTATATCTTAAGAAATAACTTATTAGTCTTATATTTTGCAGCATCTGCATCTGCTTGCTTTGAGGTTATTCTTACTACATCCTTACGCCTTCTGACATCTAAAGTACAACTACACATAATGACAAATATATTTTGCCCTTCTGACAAATTCTTTGTTTACTTGTAGCATCCTTTATTGGAAGAATATATGTCCAGAGACTGTTCAGTTCCTGGTATCTTCTTCTAAATAGAAGAACCTTTCAGGGCTCCTCTGTATGACTGGAGTTGGAGTGCATCCAGAGGAGGGACACAAATATGACCCAAGGGATGGAAAGCCCCCCTGCAAGGGCAGGCAGAGAGAGCTGTGGCTGTTCAGCCTGGAGAAGGGAAAGCTCCAGGGAGACCTTATAGTGGCCTTTCTATATCTAAAGGGAGGCTATAAGAAGGAGAAGGACAGCTCAGTATCTGTTGCTATAGAACAAGGGGAAATGGTTTCAAAATAAAAGAGGGGAGATTTAGAATAGATATAAGAAAAACGTTTTTTATGATAAGAGTAGTGAAGCACTGGAAGAGGTTGTCCAGAGAGGTGGTGGGTGCCCCAGCCCTGGTGATATTCAAGGTCAGGCTGGATGGGGCTCTGAACCACCTAATCTTGCTTTAGGTATCCCTGTTCATTGCAGGAGAGTTGGACGAGATGACTCCTAAATGTTCCCTCCAACACAAATGATCTTACGATTCTGTGACTCTATGATATTAACAGAATAAAATTCATACTAAAGTTCTGCAGTTAACATAGTTATGATGTTGATGAATAGTGAAGTTAATGAGAAAAAGGATGGTGATGGCTGTTAAAGGATTCCATTGGTCTTTCAATTAATAAAAATCTCATATACTGCTAATTTTGTGTTGTCAAACGTGAAATTAATTCAATCAAAATTTTCAAAACTAAAATATTTGCTGTTGTGATTCTGAAGTATTTAAAGACAGTGACATCCATGATCATGCATTTTTTAAATTATCTTCACCCATAATTTAATCACTGACTTACACACTTCATTCTATGCTCTTTTTCCTCCATTATAACTGAAAACAAACAAGTATGCCTTGCTGTTTTGTATACTGCCACCTTTTTGCTCTCCCATACCTCTTACTGTTCTCACCAGAACCTGGAAAGCTCTTTGTGAAATCTGTGGTTTCTACTGACATTCATACAGGTGTATCAGCTGGTGCAGAATAGGGAGACCTTAAATTCTAGCACGGTTTAGATAAATCTACTTGCATAGCTGTGTTTTGTTCTTATTTGCTTCTACAGTAAAAGAACAAAGGTAAAAGAAATAGTTCAGATGTGAGGCCTCAAGAGGCTGCTCTCAGAGAAGCCTTCAACCCTCCAATTTAAAATTCAACCACCATCAGCAGCAAAGGCTTAGGGCCATGGAAGCAATCCATGTGCACGCCCTTTTGTTCACCAAGGCAAAGTCAGTGGGTTGGCTGAGCAGTTTTGATTAAAGGTGCTAGTTCCTGATGTACTTAATGCAACAAGCTACACCTTTCTTGGAAGATGATGTTTCTCCATGTTTTTCTTACTAAACCCTGAGACCTTCATTTCATAATGTTTTGGATCAGTGCTTTCAGTATAACTTTTGTTATGATTTTTTGCTTCTAAAATAAAAGAGTCGAGTGGTTTAGGGGTTTTTTGTTTCTGCTTTTTGTTGTTGTTGGCATTTTGCATTTTACATACTATCTGAATAAGTTATTTTTTTTTTCCCAGTAAACATTTACTTTGATAAACTGAAAACAATACTCCTGTGGCTATCACAACATAGTAAGGAATAATAATCCAAGCTAAAAATAGGCTCATGAAAAACAGTCTCCCATGGGAAAGGGCAGAAAATTGGTTGCAGTTGAACTAACATTTTTCTTGAAATGACCTGTATCTGCTATTTGTTACACAGCTTCTGCACACCCTCAGGCAAGTCCGAATGCCTTGGTGCAGCCCTCTGAAGCTGTGTTCTGTGTACGAAGAGGCAGTGTGATTTCTCATGTTTGCAGCTCTTCTGTATCCAAGAAATATTTGTCTTTATAATAATGCTGTAGAAAGTGTACGTTGTATCAGGTTACTCATTTATAATATTTACCATTTTCTTAATGAAGAATAATGGAAGTACATCCCTAAATAATGAACTTGCAACCAAATCTGTAAGGCAAAATCATACAAAAAGGACACATAAAGTCCAGTATAATCTAGGCTAATATCATAGAATCATAGAATGGCCTGGGTTGAAAAGGACCCTAATGATCATCTAGTTTCAAGCCCCTTACCACAGGCAGGGTTGCCAACCACTAGACCAGGCTGCCCAAAGCCACATCCAGTCTGGATTAATATATTAGACATAAGGCTAGGGGAAAAAAAGAAAAAGAAAAAAAAAATTGGAAATGGATGTAATATTCCTGCTGGGTTCCAGATGAACAGTTCTATTGTTCTTGGATATTAAAATTATGCTGACGCTCTTGCACAGGGAGAATGAAGAATTTTCCAGTCTCTTTTTCTGTGTACCATATATACAAGTTATGACCTTTCCATTCCCTTCTCAGTGAAATAGTTCCAATTCTTTTTCATCTTCCTTTATATGGTAGATTTTCCCATCCCTGGTTTTCAGCAATTGTTCCTTTTACTCCAAGTGTAGCTGGAATAGGGACTCTACAACTATATATGTTATGTTTCCATTCATTTGGACAATAAATACCATACCATAAAGCAGAGAGAAATTTTGAAATAGTTCTGAGTGAACAGAAAATAACATTTTATTTTATATTTCTTTTGTAGTAAATGTGGAAACATCCAAAATAAGGAAATACTGACTGGGTGGATGGACTACAAAACTAGTGAGAACCTGGTTGTATTATGGTCCAAGAGTAGTCCCTGGTTCAAAGCACAAGCCAGTAGCCAGTTGCAAGTGGTGTTTCTCCAGGGTTGCTATTATTTGATGCCTTAGTTGATGACCTGGACCATAAACAAGACTGTGTCCTCAACAAGTTCACAGATGATATCAAACCTAGACAAGTGAAGGGACTGAGTCTACCACTGGGAGCTGGATGAAAGGGGCTGCCAGAAACCTCAGGGCATTCAGTAAAAGCACTTAAGGCAGACTACCTTAATGCACCAGAGCAGCCTGGTTGTAAAGGGCCAGGAGGCTGAAGAAAATAAATCAGGTACTTCTGCCACTATGACAAACAGACAAGACACGGGAAGTCTATACAAAAAAGTGTACTATGTCATTTGTTCCTTTTTTGAAGTTCTCTTTCTGCCTCTTGTCTACAGGTGGACATCAGAATATCCAGTAAGGTTCTAACAGCACAGGTGTAACAGCTGAAAACTATCATCTTCTAATCAGTATTTGTAGTGAGAATATTTGGAGTTTCTTGGCTCTGGGAAGATATTTATAAACAAATGTTAGGGGGCTTTGTTGTACAGGGAGCTGTCCTGATTTTGATTGTGTCACTGAGACTGGTCTTCCAGTAACTGAAATGCTTTCATGTAAGTATCAACCTAAAACATGGATTCATGGTTAGGTTTAAGTTTGCTTCATTAATTGTAAGGGCAGAAAAAAAGTTAATGTCCTAAGTACTGTACAAATGCTGAAAAATTATTTTATTATTTTCTGCAAAAGTAATTTTGTTTTGTAAAATGTTTTATGTATAAGTATATATTGTTATATATAAACACTATATAAATAAAGCATTTACTCTCATTGTGGTCTGTCAGCTACATACACAGGAGAGAAAACTTTATTTGTGATTCCTTTAGTGTAATGTAATGGGTATGAAGTTTCTGTGCTAAATCAATGCATTGTTTATGCTGCAGTCAAGCACTTTTTGTCTTTTCCATCCATTTTTTTGTTTTTCACAAATAGTCCTAAGTTATCCCCCTTATCTCAGTTAGCTGCCTAACAGAAATGAAGCATGACAAGAAAGAAAAGCGATCTTAGTCATATTAAAACATGTTTTTTCCTGCTTGGTGTAAATACTTTGCTGAGAGAATTGAAGTAGTTTCACCTCTGAGAGGTGACAAAGAAATTCATGTTCTAGACCTGTTAGAGCCAAAAATAAAACTTACTATTTATTTAACTGAGTGAAGAACATGAATGCACATTATGTGGCTTAATGAAATATTTAATTTCTAGTTTTAAACTCATACGTAGTGAACATCATAAGCTACATATGGACATCTCTAGCAGAAGAGAAGAGTATTTCTCACCAAATACTAATCTAAACATCCTGTGATTGCTAAAGCCTAACAAAAGGTCAGGTTGCCTTCCCTTTCAACAGCATCCTGCAGGGTAGAGCTGAGCACTTTAAATACCCAGAGGTATCTGAAGCTAGATTTGCTTCTCTCCACAGTATTATAGGTGAAATACTGATGGTTACAATGGGGCCAGCTAAGAAGTTCTCCCTGTGCAAATGACAGGAGCCTGCACTTTTTCTGTACAGCTTGATTTAATAATAATTATTTGTTAACCTAATGAACGTTTGAGAATGATGTTGTTGTCTCTTCGTGGCAGTCTCTGTTTCTCTGAAGGAGGCAGGCAATATTGGAAACAACATGCTCATCAGCTTCTCAAGTTCTGCCTACAAAACTTGTTAAATTTAACCTTAATCATCCTTAAATTTCACATTGACATTTTTCTACCTGTTTTTCACAGAATCATATAATTATAGAGGTTGGAAGGGACCTCTGGAGATCATCCAGTCCAACTCCCTTCTAAAGCAGGTTCCCTGCAGAAGGTTGCACAGGAAAGCATCCAGGTGGGTTTTGAATGTCTCCAGAGAAGTCTCCACCACCTCTCATTCTTCTCTTCTCTGAGCAGAACATTCCCAGAGCACTGTCTTTCCTCACACTGGAGATGCTCCCCTAACAATCTTGGTGGCCCTCCATTGGACTCTCTCCAGAAGTTCCATCTTTCTTGAACTGAGGAGCTCAGAACTGGGCATAGTCTCCTAAATGCAGCCTCACCAAAGCAGTGTAGAGTGGGAGAATCACCTCCCTTGACCTGCTGGGCATGCTCTTTTTAATACACTGCAGGACACCATTGGTATTCTTGGCCATACAAGGACACTGGTGTCTTATGGCCAACCTATTGTTCACTAGGATGCCCAGATACTTCTCTGCAGAGCTCCTTTCCAGCAGGTTAACCTGTAACCTGTATTGATGCATGTAGTTATTCCTCCCCAAGTGAAGGACTCTACTCTTGCCCTTGCTGAATCTCATAAGGTCCCTCTTTGCCCAACTCATGAACCTGCCCAGATCTTGCTGAATGCCGGCACAGCCTTCCGATGCGTCTGCCACTCCTCCCAGCTTCTCACCAGCATCTTGGAGTTAGATTTTTAGCCTAAGCTAATCACTGAGGTTCCCTGTGTAATCAGTGAAGAGAAGTTAAAGATGCCTCCAGAGAGACTGAAAGAAAAACTGGAAAACAATTTCATTTGGGTAATGTTTACATTAATTAAGACGTTTTGCCCAGTTTATTGACATGGGCAGCCAAGTTGCCATTCTCTTTAGGATAACTTTAACTGGTGTAAGACAAGGAAAATGATTAAGAAATTGTATCTGCAACAATCTAACAAAATGCATATGATAACATCATGGATTTTACAGTTACAATATGTAAACATCTTTCTTGGAAAAGATTGACAGAAAATTTGGTATTGAATAGAAACTGTTTTATTCTTTTTTTCATGCATGTGGTAGACTTTTGTGGACTTCTCTATAAAACATAACTAATATCTCTGAAATAATAACTAAGGGATGCAGAAATGACTAAGAACAGAGAGATGGAGTAGAAAGTAAAGGGTTCAAAGAATGAATTTCAAAGTTACAAGGTGGCTGAGTGAACTATTAAAATGCCTTTTGATAGTCAGAATGACGTTTATGACATCTTGATCCAGGGAAGATTTATATGCTGGCACCTCTCATGGAAGAAAAAAAAAAGAAGAAGAAAAAAAAAAGAAGAAAAAAAACAGCAAGAGACAGCATAAGCCAACTCTGATTTTCGGCAGCCACCTTGTGTAGAAAATGGAAATTGCAGCTCTCACAATATTATTTTAGTATACACACTGCCTTGCCTCAGCAAGATAGTCACTTGAGACTTACATATATCATTACAATTGCTTGTTGATCCATTCACATACATTATGTCAGTGGGCAAGTGCTCTGAAATAGAGTGAGTTTGCACAGATATTCAGTTTCTAGGAGGAGGATGTGTGTGGAAGGAAAGCATTACTTTTAGCTCCCATTTTTTTGCAGCTTGAACTAAACACACAAGTCAAGGGGGATCTTTCCATTTACCTGCATTCAGGTCACATCCTATTAAAAAGTAATTGTTCACAGTGCAAAAATGATGTATCTTGTATTCTTCTTTTTAGAAAAATGTTACCATTGTTGTTGAAAGAGAAAATCAGCTGAAATCAAAGGGGTCAGAAATGAGGAATGGCTATCAACTGAGCCATGGTGTGCAGTCCTAAAATACTCCTATTTGGTGACACTGCATCTGCTCCAGGTGCAGAAAACAAGACACAAGCTCATACTGGACTGGGAAAAGTGCTTTGTCATTGATATAACCCTCACTTCTCTTTTCTCAAATCATACATGTAACTTAAAGTCGGGAAAAGGACTCAAGTGACAGTTATCATTGTCTGTGACAGATCTGCAGAAATTGCATGGGTTATTTCCCCATTCACTGCAAAAAAAAAGGCTGCCTGCTGTTCTTCTGTGGCAATATTCTCATATCTTCCACCTCACCACCGCTGAAACAATGACTTCCACTTGGCTTATTCAACTGGGGGCTGGCACCACGCAGCAGCCATCTGAGGGGATAAGCCTTCACTGTAACACTTGAGACAATATACCTGTTTGAATATTTACCTCAGAATGGTTAAGTCAGACGTGCTTCAGGTACTGATCTGCAAGTTTGTTCCTGGAAATTAAGGCCTCTTGAGTGAACTCAATAGCTTTCCTCCATAAATTGCCAGATTATAAAACCCATGTTTTGAGGGGCAGCGGAGGCCCAGATCTACCTCTTCAGAGCAAATGCTTTGGCCAGGAAATATTGGCCAATGTTTTCCAATGGTAAGCAGCAAGTGTCCCACTGTTGGAACTCAAGGAGTAAAACACAGTTGTGCCCTCTGCCAACAAGAAATGTCCATGGAAATATTCCCAGGTTTTTGTCCCATAGAATTTTAAACAACAAAAGATACTCCAGTGAAAGCAGAAGCAACAAAATAAGCCAAAACAGAGGGCAGGTTTCCAGTCTGTCAGGGAAGGAAACAGGTTGTAGTTTAAGTCAGATGTGAAAGAATCATGGATTGTACTGGTGTTCAGCAAATGAGATCAATGGGATGTAACAGCAGTATCAATATGATAAATTAGAGGAATTACTCTAAACCATCAAGCAACAGGGGACATGAATTACAGTTGGATATTTTGTTTACAGGCCAGGAGAGGTCAAACTACTATTATTACTGCTCATCGGCTTTCTCCCACTCAGATTGCAGTGTAATCGTGGGCATTGTGGATGGCACAGTGGTGAAAATGGGAACACACACAGAGCTGATGGGGAAAAAGGAGCCAGATTATTCACTTCCTACCTCACAGGTACATTTGTTATTATTACTAGTATTATTTGTATAATCATAGTATGCAGGATGATATACCACAGACTACTGAGTCACCACTGAGCACAGTTTTAGTTGTGAGAGGTGGAAATACAACCACACGTGGATGCATCTGTTGCTCAGCAGTTTTACAATACTGGATTATTTTCTGTTGCGTTGTGACCTTGCTTATTTGTGAACATCTCAGATGACCTTTAAAAGACAAACCAGTTCAAGACTCATTTCCAGTGGGAAATCTGCTCTGTGCTGTACTGTCAGTGCTGGCAGACTGCCACCTCTAAATTAGGCTTCACTTTTCTTAAAATTCAGCTTCTCTGCAATCTGCCTGACACAGCAGTGCCTATAATAATCTCAGGTAGATGTGTGGGTGACATTTCATTGTTCAAAGTGAGGTCTAAAGACAAGTGCAGTAGTTTAGACTGTAACTGGGAACTTTCTGCGTTGTTGGAGCCAAATAAAAGCCAAATCAATGGGAGAACAGAAAAATCCCCTATGCTGCCTGCACTAGGGATACAAAAATGGCGCCATCTGCTAGGTATCTACCTTTTTTGTACAGATATATGAACAGCTTGGACCATTTTTTCCAAGCTAGTCTACATCCATCAGCAAAATGAGAAGTACAAATGAAAACACTGGAAAGACAGAGTGAGGATGGGTATAAACAGGTTCTCCACCATGCCATCTAATGAGTGCTAAGATATTTTCAACTCGGGCAAACAGAAAAGTGCTGGCAGCATGAAAGAAGAGGCAAAACCTTGACCAAGTACACTGGCAGTTCACATACCATTTGTCGCAGCATAACATTAGACACTCCTGTTTACCATAACCAAGTTAAAATTTTTAGTAAAAGTAGTGGGACTGGATTTCCAGAGGTTACTGAAGCACAGTTTGAAATCTATGTTCAGTAAAATGTCTTTAAAATTATACTTATCTGGCCTATTCAGGAATGTCAAATGAACCAATGAGTAGATGTGGTTCTACCATGGCTGGAAGTGTGCTATGGCAGGATGTCCTTCTGGCACATTACATAGAATTAGCTACCTTGGGTTTTTGTAAGGGGAGGAGGTGGCTGGAACTAGAAGGACTCACAAAGAAATGACAGCAAAATCTTGAAATCTTACCCCAGTTGACCTTGCTAGAAGCTTTGATAAACTACAGATACTGACAGAAAGGTACACAAAAGACATTTCCTTAACAGTTTGCCAAAGCATTCAAAACAGTGGAATTGAAAGTTGTCAGTGTATGTGGAAATCTACTGTTTACTTGCATACTTTGCTATTTGAAGAGATGCTGAGTAATTACATCTGTCACTGTAGTCAATGGATGCTTGCAGGAATCTTTCAAAAATGCACAGAATTAGCCTTTCTGAAAGAAGGCAAGCAGAGTTTTCTTGAAGCTTGAAACTTCATCCCCCCTCGCCCCGCTTTTTCTCTTTTATACCTGGATGAAGTTTTCCTGCTAAAGGACGTGTTTATAGTTTTACCCAGCAATAGCTTTGAGAAGTCTTGTTCATTTGATCTTATGAATAAATGCAGAACAGAAGACTAGAGTAACAAAAGCTAAAAGAAAATATTTATTTGAATTTCTTATTTCTGTTTTATAGAAATCTCTGTCCCAAATGTATTTCCTGAAGACATTGAAATAAACAAGTATTAATAGTCATCTATTGGGCCAGAAGGGCTAGCTTTGAAGCTAGGTGAGGGTCTCATCCTGGCAAGCCCTGGTTGTCTTCAGGGATGGAGATCCCACAGTCTCTCTGAGCAACCTGTGTCCATGTTTGACCACTCCACTGTAAACAGTATGTTCCTAATTGTTCAGTCAGAGTTTTCTTTATGCAGCTTATGTCTGTCGCACCTCATTCTTTTGCTGTGTTCCTCAGAGAAGAATCTGTCTCTATTTTCTCTCTATCTTACCACTAGGTAGCTAAAGACAGCTGTTGCTACATTTCTTTTCTACAAACTGAACAAACTCACTTATCTCAGTAACACAACTGCTTCTTATACAGAACTGTGTTTATCTCTGTAGCCTTCTGATGACTCATGTCGGTACGCCAATATATTTTTATAGGAGAAAAATGAGATTTAGACACAGTCTTTCTGACACCATCTCAGTTTCCAAACAGAGAACTATCACTTTCTTCCACCTTCTATCTACATTCTTGCACTAACAGCCTCCTGTGCTTTTGTCATTCTTTGCTGCATGGGCAGACTGCTCATTACGTTCACCATGCTGTCCACCAGGATCTTCAAATATGCATACAACAGCACTTATGCAATAAGGAAGACTGATGAGCCAGCAGCCAGAAGTCAAAAACTGGCAACAAGACTGTCATGCACTGGACAGTCAACACCATGGTCAAGAAACTATACAAGCAGATTCCAAAAATATATGTACATACACATTTTTTCAGTGTAAGGCTGAAACATACGTGTATATATATCTAGATGGATATTAAATACATGTACTCCATGTAGATAAGCATAGGTTAGACTTCAGTCTGTCAAATCTAAGCAAACTTATAATGACTATGTACTGTAAGCAAGCTTGCATAAAATTCCATTTTTTCTGTTATTTTTTTCTATGGAAATATTCTGTATAAACATAGTCTATTTTCAAAATCATTCTCCTAACTTCACCATAACATCCTACTTTAATCCTCCTATCAGCATAAGTGAATTTATTTTATATTAGTCTGTTAGAATAATAAAAAAAAAAAAGACAAGATAATCCTAGAATAATCTTAAAATTCATAGTCTTCCCCAATATGTGTTGTTTGTGGTCTGCAAAAATCTTTTCCATTTTTGCTCTAATTTATTTTTTGCTTCTTATTTAAGGTATCACCTTAATGTTTATCTGCAGGAAACAATTTTCGTAAGAGCACTATATGTAAATGTTTAATTCAAATTGCAAGTTTCTCCATTTTTCTTATGCAGCAGCCAAACCCTATTACAGTGAACAGTCTGATATCATGAATATTTATCCTAGCACACTGATGATTTGTTACAGCAAGGTTAGATTGTGTCTCCAACACAAATTCATTTCCTCAGTTGCAGTTAGAACTAACAGGATCCATATTGACACGCTAATGGTTCTCTTTCAGAATGCACATTAAATCCCAAGGACTTCTACAACTGTTTCAGAAAATTCTACACACAGCCTTCATTCTCAGTTTAGAAGTACTCATCCATATACTGTCTTCTACCTTTCTATATTCCATTAACAAGACTGTGACTAAGAACTGTAGGAAATGAAACAGAACCCAGTGTCTTTTCCATTACACTAATCATATTTTGCTAATCATTTAAATCTTGCAGGTAGCTGTCGTGTTCAGCAGAGTAACTTGTTGAAGAAACAGTCTCCACTGACTGTTTAAATTGTGATGGATTTAGTATTTGTAGTCAAGGAATCATGGTATGGGAAGTGAGGAAGTGTTTGCTGTGGAACAGTTCTGATTTGGTTGTTTTTATACTTATTCTTACAAGCTACTGCGATAAACTATGTATATCATGTAAGAATAGCATTGAGTACCTAATAGTGTGAAAGGGAAATATAGGCTGTAGACAGATATCATCTTTCAAGAATTTCTTTGTAAAAAAAATTGGGAGAAGTTCAAAAGAAGATGTTAAGACATATAGCATTTAAAACTTTGCTTAGCAGGGGTGTTATTAGGCACACAAACATACTTCAAGCTTCTTTGTTACAAGACATTATAGGAAATAACTTGATTCATGTTTTCCCCTTCTTTTAATGCATCAACTTCTACAGGAACAAGATAAGAATGAATATTTAAATAGTTGCTAGTTACCTGCTTTTGGTTTCTGCTTCTGTTTCAGAGGAGCGCTTTGCTGAGTACACCCACAGTTAAGCATTATCTGCTCATAAAATTTCCATGACCAATCATGGCACTAAAATGCAGTGGGAATGCAGCTTCCTTTCAATAATCAGCTCTACTAACCAAGCAGACTGTGGTCAGTGTTTGTATGTTCATCTCCAACACACATCATATACATAAGTGCACAGAAAGTTTGCAAGAATCCCTCCTGTTTGTCCATCTTCCCCATTTCTCTGATTAAGACACAAGACATTGTTTCTTATTTTTAGCAGACATAACTCAGCCTGCCAAGAGCAAATGATTAATCAGATCCTTAAAATGACTTAACTGCTGTAAATCAAGTAGTAATTTTAAGAAGCAGAGCTCATGGACAAAATAGCTGTTTCGTTTGCCAGGGAGCAGAAAGATATATTTAGTTACCTCTGGATGCTAAAATTGCTTCCCCATCACATCTTTTAGAAGGTCAAGCTGATTATCCCCCAGACCTTGTCTGCATGATGATCCTGAAAAAAAATCCCACAACATCTTGCATAGATATCCACTTCTCAGGATTCCTCCATGTCACAGTCACACATTTCTTTGAAGCAGGACCTTGTGTGAGAAACACAGTGATGTTTCCACACCTATGTCCTGGGCTTTGTCCTCCTCAACCCTCTGGGGCTCCCCCCACTGCCTGCTTTTCATGCTTCTCCTTATATCCTCACATCTGCTGCTACCAGGTCCATCAGCTAAAAGAAGGGAAGCGTTTCTAGCCGAAGGCAACCATTTTATTCCACAATCAACTATATATCTCTTTGTCTTCTATCCCAGAACTTCTGATTTTTCTGGGAGCTCAGTTTTATCCATCCCCTCCACCAGGCCCAGCAGGCTATTTCAGGGTGTTCGAAGTACACCAGTGGCATGCATTTCACAGGGTGGGAATGGCTGTTCTTGCAGTGGTCAAGGTACCAAGATAGGCTGTAACCTAGAACAATGAAAGACTGAAGCTGAAGAAGAATTATTCCTGTGTAACTACTGCCCAACAGTATTTGCCACAGCCAGACAAGATTCTATAACTGATCTGGAAGTAGACCTGAATTCATCTTCTAGTTACTTTACACCTAATTTCTGTTTAAGAGGCCTGTCCCTCTATCCAGTGAAGTTAATGGAGTTTCTCTGTGTTCTCTAGGGTCGAATCAATCTTTCCAGAGTTGAAAAAATCTGTATTTCATGATCTTTGCAAAACATATGCTTAAATATTTTTAACTATGCCTTTGAAATGCTTTCTTCAAGCCACTAAAAGGCATTTTAGATTTGTCTGAAGCCTTTTTTAAGACCATTTTGAATTCATTCCCTGAAAAAGTGTATAAATACTGTCATGACACCAAGAAAGCACTCAGTTGAAATCAACACCTGCATTAAAGTAGCCTGCTCACTGTTGGCTGGAGAAATACTTGAGTAATGCAACTTTTTCCACACCTTCATTTTGAAGTTACTTTCCCTCCACTCCAGACTTGGAATCAACCTTACCCAAGGCAACAGGCTATCTAGTTTCTCATTGTATTCTACGAATGATCTTCAATTGATCAGTAACTAAAAGTCAATCTGATATATAGGACCACCCAAAAACTCTACAACTAACATGCCATCATTTTGAAAAGGCTAATTGCTGACCTTCTTTCCTTTCAGGATGCAGGTTGTAAGGTATGATAAGATTTATAGAGCAAGCAGAGCTCATAGAGAGAAAGATGTGGTTCAGCATATAGGACTTGAAGAAAATGTAAAATCCAGGCTACGATGAGAGTCAGATACTGCCTTTGCAAGGAATGCAAAAGGTCAGCTTTTTAAAGCAAGCCTAAATCTGCATTTATAATACTGCCAATAATGTAAAATTGTCGGCAAAAAATACCATGGAATAATTCTGTAACAAATATAAATCAGCATGGCTTGACTGGAGTCAGTGGAGCTATGCCAACTTACAATAGGTTAAGATCTGGCCTCAGATGGACATTTGCATGCATAAATCAAGTAATTGCATGCACAAACTGATAGTTAATGTGATTTGCATGTGTAAGTGTTCACATTAATTAGCAAGAGCACTACTGAACTATTGCATGTGGTGGTTTTTCATGTGCAAACAGATGCACTTGCATACACTGAAGATTTTGCTAATAATAGTGTGGGAAGGAGAGAAGAGGCCTCTTACACACTGAATAACCCCTTTTCATCTCTCACTGCCCTTGCATGTTCCTATAGGAGAACCTCTGCTTTGGTGAAGAAAAAATAATACTGTAATTTTGATGACAAAGTTAACCAGAGAAAGGGGAAAGAAAATGTAATGCTGTGTCTTTTTCTGGCATCTCTGTGTCAGTTTAGTGTTGGCATTAAGTATGGGTCAGTCTTAAAGGATATCAGTAGTGTTGGCATTAAGTATGGATCAGTCTTAAAGGATATCAATAACATCAAACTTAGCACAGAGTGCATATTGCTGTAAAAATGAACAGCAAACAAAAAAGTAAGTCACCCTAGGGGAAAACAGCTAGGTTTCAGACAGGTGGGAAAGCAGTCAATGAAACCCGAACTTTGCTTTTAGGAGCTGGTCACAGAGCACATGCATTTGAACACCCAAAAAACTATATTAAAGAGAAAGAGTGAAGACGCAAAAGGCTTGAGTTGTGGAGTATGAAGTTTGCCCTGCAGCTTTCCAAAGATTGAAAATTCTCAGCCCTTGCATGACAAGGTCAGCCAACTACATAGACAAGTGCCAAACTTCAGTGTTCCCCATTGAGTAAATGTATTGCGAGATTGGACTTTTAATTAGCACAGTTCCAGGAAGAGCAAAGAATCAGTGAGAAGGAAGTAGACAAGATGCATCAATTTATGTATTTCAACTGAACTGTTATAGAAACCTCGGACAAATGACAGAGACTGAAGAAATAATTGCAAACAGCAAATCTGCCCATACAGTCTCCTTTCTCAAGAATTGAAGCAACTTAAATTCAGAAAAAATAGGAGTGAGAAAAGGGAAGAAAATGATATGGAAAAATCAGAACATTTTGTTTTGATATTTTCAAGCTGAAATTCCCTCTTTCGAAGCACTATCTTCAGTTCAAAATGAACTTGAACATTACAAACAGCAATCAAAAAAGGCTGAATAACTCAGAAAAGGAAAGGAGAGCACTTCTCTGATTTGGACCAACTTTGAACTGTGTTTTGTTTGCATAGTTTGTGGTTCAGCTGTCAGACAGAAAATTGCCATGATTTTAATGGCATTAATTCTGTATTCCAGTCTGAACCAAAACCAGATGACATAAAATCCTAGGATAGGCTGATTTTCAGAGATTGCTGTTAAAATGCAAACCAGAATGAGAGAAGAGAAATTACAAAATGTCAGTGTCCTAACAAGGGTAGCGTGATTCTGCCCTCCAAACATATCCCTTCCATCTCTGTGTGACTATAGCAATTCTGTGCACAGACTGATGACGCACTCAGCCCAGGAGAATGTTCAGAAAAAAGTATAAAAGGATATTGGGTTTTTGACAGATTACTATACACATTTCTGTCAGGAGGGATGAGGCCATGCAGAATAACTTTGCTGACATGTTCATGGCCTCTTATTTTCCTCTTCCCCATTTCACCGCTCCTTTATAGTGCTTGCTGTGAGCCAGGGGATGAGATTTAAAATTAATTTAATACTTAATACCCAATGGCAAACAGTACTTTTTTTTTTTTAATTACCTGATTATATGTTACTGGCACAAGATGTGAAGCCATCACATAAAACATCTCTGTTTTGGGTTTCTCTTTTCAATATGGAAAGCTGCTGATATCTCCTATGGCATCTTTGCTACCTGTTAGAGGAATGCTGGAGATCATGGCATTGTCATGGCCAACAAGGATGAAAAGGGACTGCACTTTGTGTCTCTAGGATTTAAAGATACTCTAATATCCACTGTGGTTTTGTTGTGTTTTCTGTATGGCACCTTTCCCCTCCACCTTTTCCAGAATTCTCATGTTGGTGTCCTGTAACTGAAGGTGTAGGACCTACCACTGTGATGCATACAGGGTACCAACACAGTTACACAGTATCAGTAGAGGTACACAAATGACCCAACAACTATAATACTTTACATACACATATCATGCAAACTTGATCATATCCCCACCCATTCAGGAAGATTGATAATATTCTATAAAGAGCACATTAAAACTCAGAAAAAAAATCACAATATTGCAGAGAATTAAAGGAGAGAAGCCAACACTGTCAGTAAACATAGAGGTAACTCGTATAAGTCTTGGAAGTCAACCAGGAACATGCAGTGGACTTCCCCCTGATACACATCACACCTAGAGCTGCAGTTTTATGGAGTGGAGTAAGGGTAAAGCCAAAGCACACTGCATTTATTGTATTCTCTATAGAAAAACACAGACCCATCCTTCCCAGTCACATAACCTCTAAGTGCTGGACATTTCTTCTCCTCTAGCTGATACAGCAGCTACCAAAGTGCTAAGAAAGGACCAGAGCAGGATGCCATTGGAAAGAATGATTGGCAATTTTTTCATCTTGTTTTGGGCTTTATTCTCTTTGACTAAAGGTAGCAGCTGAAGCTATGAAGAACATCCATTTCATTAGCAGAATACTTTTTGGGGAAAAAAGAGGTATTAAAAAAATCCACAGAAGCTGTACATGTCAAAAATAATTCAGGCAATCAGGTCATATTAACCTGAGTGATCCCAGTCATTACTGGGAGTACTGAAGTGGCATGCATTGTCTTTTTCATCCCTTTTGCAATCGTCCTTTCCAGTTTGTTTTGTTTTGTTTTGACCATTTTAAAGATTAAATCAATTATTAATATCCATAGGAGGGAAAGGCTATCAGAAAGCTGTATTAGTATAGAGGAACACAGAACTTCCTAAGGAGGAAACAGCCTTCAATACCAACTTGAGGGAGAAAAAAAAGAATGCAGAAAGAACAGAGCTACTATGGCATCACACATTGTTCTTTGTTACGCCTTTTCACTTCTTGCTGTGATCATCATTTCTCATATTTAAGCATTTTGTACATTGGAAAGCTGTCACTTTTGTCTGAATAAAGGTTAATTGCTGTCCTATAGGATTTCACTTTTTTTTTTTTACTTGAAACCAGCATTTATTTTTTATAGTTTTCTGACCTGCAAATACTTCTGCTCTGACCTATTAGAGAGAAATATTGTTTCCTTTGGCTGACCCCACGCAGAGTAAGACCAAGATCCTGTTGATTTATGAGACAGGAATGAAAAGATAAGTGTTCAGTTAAGCTACGCTCCAACTAAAATGGGCAAGAATGTACTGACAGGCTGGCTTCTAGCGAGTGTAATGGAGCAGCATGGTATTGTCTTCCAATGCTCTGTTGCCTTGTGTGGAGAGTGCTACTCACAGTTTCTATAAGGCTTTTTACGCCTTTTATTATAGAAGGTGTCTTTGGTCTTGTAAGATCTGAGAAGGATCAGGGGTTTATCTGTAACAGTAGATGCTCTGTTTTAAAAATGGTAATATATTTGAAAGTCTTCTTCAACTAGTCATTTGCCCTTAATTTCATCTGAACAATAACTCATCTTTTATAGCTCATCTGCTGGAAAAAAAGAAGATATAGCATTGGGTGATAATTTCCACTTACACATATAATCTGTGTGTGGGGCTGCTTACTGCACTCATCATCTTTCCACATGTTTTGGGCACATATATGAGGCCGTCCTGTTTGCAGAACATCCTGCCTGTCCAAACTGAGAGGATGATGAAGTTTTGTAATTTATTTACGTTTATAGTGAGTATTGCAGAAGTGCTTAGAATACAGCCATGAAAGGTGAGTCCTCTTAAGAATTCCGTTTGGACTTTCTGCATTTCCCTGCACTGCAGGATTCTCATTCAGGGTGTATCTGATTGCTCCTGTGGGACTGACAGTGTTTTTGTCAGCGTGTGTTTTTGTGTAAGTCTTACAAATTAATAAACACAGGCGTGTTTATTAGGAGTGTGCAGATTTACAGCTCCCGTCATATATTGGAGAATATCGCTCTGTCGCTAAGATAAATCATCTTCTGAATAGAAGGAAATAAACTCTATTTTACATCTGTATTCCTTAATACCCCACAGATTTTCAAAATACTTCAGCAACTGCCTTTTGTGACAAATGCTGAGGCTTGCAGAGGGGAACTAGCAGAGCTGTTCTTGGGGAGTATCCTCACACTTTTAATTGGGCCCAGCAAGCTGCTTGTACCAGATCCAGGAGGCTTTGCATGGATCAACCACCAGCACTGAGGTCCTAGAAAATAGTTTTTTATCCAGTATCTGATTGCTCTCTGAGTATGGGGGTGTGAATGAGAGGGGCTGGTTAGGGGAGAGAGAAACTTCACGTCTGACCAAGAAGGTGCCACACATCCCCATGCACACGGCCAAGGCTCTGCAGTGCAGAGGCTGGTTAACGCACATTCACTGTGACCACACATTTGGTGTATTTGCACACCAAAACATGAGGTATGCCCAGGAGCTCTCTGAGAGCAGAGTGTCTCAAGTGTGCAAGGAAATCAGAGCCTGGAGGAAAGGATTTAAACTTTTCTCAGGACATTATGAAACCTGCCTTGCTAAGAATTTTACTGTTACATTGGGACCAGCTAAAAAATGTCTCAGCTTGCCAGTGTTTATTTTTCCTTTCTTCAGGCTTCCCTTCTGTCCCCTTGCCACTAGATTTATGTAGCTGGAAAATGAACTGCCTCGGTACATTCTGCATTTTGATCCAAAGCCTTTCTTTGGATGATACATTTTTGGATCCTGTTTCATTCTGTTGTCATACATCTGGCAAGAAACTGAATTTACTCTTGTTGTGCCTCAGCATATATGCTAGTAATATCTGGAAATATATTGGCAATGTGAGACAGATCTGAAGAGCAGATGATCAAATATTTTAAATAGCTCTCCAAGAGGAGGAATGTCTGGCCAAGAATGTTGCTATGTTAAAAATGTTTAAGTGCTAAATGTAGTTATTCCAGATAGAGATATATGTAATGTGTCCACCCAGAGCCAGAGGAGAGAATTACATCCATGGGCAGAGTACAACAGATCAGCACAAGGCATGAGAGAGGCGGCTGGTGAGGAGGGACACATTTTTGATAGCTGACTATTAAAATGAAAGCCTATGAAACTCACTTTTTCTACCATTTCCACGAGAAGCAAGTCTGCTGGTGTTAGCAATGTTGAATAAAAGAAGAATCTGGCTAAAAATTAACTTTGCTCTTTTTTCCCTCTTTTTTAAAGAGTGTCAAGACTGGAGATTGGATATAATAAAGAATAGAGAATAAAATTACTCGTTAAGAGTAATAAATAGGAAAGAATAATAAATTTTGATTAAACTTCAGCCTGTGTTTTATAGACTTCAAAGTTGTTTTCTTTTAATATGTATAAATGATCAGTAATTCACCACCCTATCTTAATAAACATTTATACTACTAATAAGAAGGTAACAAAATGAATCACCAGTGGCAGTGCATTTCCAGAAGACAGCTGTTGTCCACCATGGTGATGGGAATTGCACGTTGTGTTAGTCCCAAAACCAGAATACTCAGCAGATGAGGAGAAGCGCAAAAGGAGTTGGTCCACAGATCTGTGTTCAAAACAGGAAGGAATTCACCTTTGTATTATGTTTGCAGGGACAGTGAAGGAGAAAACCATCTTGAGGAACAATGCTGCAAAGCTGAAACCATTTCATTCAGTTGTGGAAAAGAGCTTTTTTTACCCTTGTGAAGTGTTGAACAATGTAAGAAATGCTGAAGTAATGATCCAAGAAAAAATAGCACTTATAAGGAAAAAGAAAAACGAAAATTCTTTGAAAAAATCTTCAAACAATGCTTCTCCAAAATAGACTCAC
Organism: Bambusicola thoracicus; assembly: GCA_002909625.1. Lineage (NCBI taxonomy): Eukaryota > Metazoa > Chordata > Aves > Galliformes > Phasianidae > Bambusicola > Bambusicola thoracicus. The sequence goes on along the minus strand of PPHD01003313.1, from coordinate 386 downwards.
AAAGAGATGAAACCATCTTGAGCTGAATGTCTTATTTCTCTCTAGAGAAAAAGAATAGCGGAGAGTTCTCACCTAGATGGAGTTTCTAAAGAGACTTGTAAAGTTTCAGATGATGTGGAGAATGGATAAGCTGAGGGATCACAGAATCACAGAATCACAGAATTATCAAGGTTGGAAAAGACCTAAAAGATCATCCAGTCCAACCATCACCAATACTCCCCAGCTAAATCATATCACTCAACACAACATCCAAACGTTTCTTGAGCACCCCCATGTTCGGTGACTCCACCACCTCCTTGGGCAGTGCATTCCAGTGCCTGACTACCCTTTCCGAGAAGTAATATTTCCTAATGTCCAGCCTGAATCTCCCCTGGAGCAGTTTGAAA
>PPHD01003312.1:0-31996 GCA_002909625.1 Bambusicola thoracicus | reverse complement strand
CAGCCGGGAGCCGACGCAGCGACAAAACCCGCACGGCCGCGTTAACACCCAGCCCGCCGCACCGCATCCCCCCGCTCCGTTTAAGCCGCCGCACTCTAATTATTTTAAACGAGCCCAGCGCAGCGCAGCTGACAATTAGGAATCCCCGCTTTCTGGCTCGGGGGATTGGCGCCGGCTCTCATCATCGCATCCCTGCGCTTCGGGCGGGGGGGGGGAGAGGGGGGCTCCCACCGGCGTTCGGGGCCCCCCAGCACGGAGCAGGGGCTGCCCAGAGCGCGTCCGCGGGGAGACGCTTTGGGGAATGGGATTTCTCCCCGACCCGACCGCCTTTCCCCCAGCAGCGCTCTCGGCGCGGCGCGGCGCGGGGCCGATAGCCGGCAGTGCTCGTCCCCGAGGAAGGGAGCACGCACCCGAGCGATGATGGATGCTCGGCTTGCCGGTGGCGCATCCATCACGCGGAATTAAAGCACGCCGGGCACACAGCACATCCCAGCCAGGGAGCGCTCAGCGCTGCGGAAATAGAAACGAGGGGGGTTTTAATTACCCGGCGCGTACGTAGGAAGGCTTTGTGCCTCGGCGTGATCTGTTTGCGCGTAAAACAATTATGGCAGAATTTATCTATCGACAATAATTGCTTAAAATCCGACGGAGCTGGCTCAGCCTACAAATCAATACTAAATCGCTAGAAAGCGATCTAGCTCTCTTCGCGTTTCATTACATCTATTAGGTTTAATTAATCCACAAATGGAGTGACACGAAGGCTAAAAAAAAAAAAGCAAGGCAGGCTAATTACAGGTCAGTGTCTTCTTATACGCGATCTTATCGTTTCCTATATTTATATGTAACACGTAAGTAGGTAAGAGCTGCCCCGTAGAGCCATATGCCCACTGACGCCCTGGCTCTGTGGGGCAGGTCCCTTTGCCAGCCCTACCCCATGCAGAGGGGCAGAGACACCACAAGTCATGGGGTTAAACACAGGGCCGCTGCCGGTGGCCACCATTAGGGATAAATCATTTCACAGCCGCCACAGCCAGAAAGCGCAGCTCGGATTCCAGAGAGCTTAATTAGGAGGCATGTTAAAAGTGGAAGGGTGAGAGCTGTGTTAATTACCGGGGGTTCCTCTTGGGGCCGGCCCCGAGGTGACTGTGTTATAAGGCAAACGTAGCGTCGTGCTGTCCCTGGGATTAATCACCCTGTCTCTCGCGACTTTGACAGTTGCTTGTAGGAAAAATGCACCCAACTGCAATTGCAAACTGCAGGTAGAGGCTTGGGTTTGATTGTACCTGATTACAGCTACATAACTTGTTTTTTTTCGGAGATATCTCAGGCACAAAACAGGTTTGTAGAGGAGCTCCTGGACTTGCCACGAGCATTCATCCAGAGGGCTGTAACCAGATCCTGAGGGCAGTTGGGTTCTTGAAGGGGACTGGAATGGAAGCCCTGCGGAACAGAAGGGGCTGTCCCAGTTGCAGGACTGTGTCGAACACCATCACGTGCCTGAGAGCTGCTGGGGTGACCCTAAGGGCTGTACAAGTGTAGCCCAAAAGATTTCTCTGCTTTGTGCTCCTACTGAGGGCTCTAACAGTCCTGTGTAGTTGGGTACCATCTTCTCTCGTGACAGAGACCTCAACAGTATCTTTCTCCTGCTTTTGTTTTCGGAAGGCCAAGTCCTACTTCTCACTTTTCTGTGGGCTTGTTTCACTGAAGCCTGCCCTATTAGTGCAGCTTGCTTTCATAAATCCCAGTTTTCACTTGTGTGAATAGCATATCAAGCTTTGAGGTGCAGTCAGTAAGGTTTTACCAAGCAGCCCCTGTAAATGACGTACCAGAGTAGTTCCTTTTGGAGGTCTGAGGCAATTTATCTTTTCCACACTGTTAAGTGTGCAAGAAACAAGAGAAACCAGCGGTGTCTGCAAGGAAAACGCAGAGAGGCTCTCTTTTAATGGCTTGTGGTCATAGCATGCTCTCTCACTCTCTCCTTCCCTATCCATTCACCCTCAGTTAACACAAAGGGCAGGAAGGCCACCCCATATGCACAACTCAAAAAACCGCTTGGAAATCCCCATAAAGTTGATGCCATTTCCAAGTTTCACACTCAGTTTATGCTTCAAAGTCTTCAAAATGGAAACCTCTACTGGGAGAGGTGCCAGGAGAGGAACCTCTGCACACGCTTCCGCAAGGACAGACTTCTCTTGGCTTCTGCCAACTCTACCAACACTCGGTGTTGAATCACCCAAGCAGAGAGGAAAATCAAAAATCTTCCTCGGCCTTTGCCTGGCTGCTGTTTGATGTGGGGGAGGAAGAGGAGGCAGGCAGCACCTGATAAGTGCCTCGGCCCATTAGACATATTAAAATGCACCATCAGCAGCAGTCATTAGCTATTCCAAACACCGACTTGTGGCAAGGAAAGCAGAGCTTACATGCACGAGTGGAAAAACAGCGTTTACAGCCAGGAATATATTTGGCACCGATAGCGCTCTGAAATCATTTGGCATGAAAACGCCATCCATTACAGGGATGCGCGGAGCGTGCTGCTCAACCCTTGTGTGGCCGTAGGTCTATGATGGGGTGTGATTATTAAGCATGGAAAATGCATTCACAGAAAAGATGTCCCGTGACAAATCTTAGACAATCATTAACCAATTGTGGCTGCTCCTGGCAGAATGAAAGCAAAAATAATATGAGCAACGGACTAATAATTCGGGCTATTTGGAGAATCACGGGAGAAATACTACAAAATTAACTGTACATAAGGTAAAAAAAATAGCGGAAGAATCTGCAGGAAGGGGCAGACCAACTACAGTTTACATGAGATCCTTCTTATGGTTGTAGAAGAACCATATTCCCTTTGTAAATACTTCATCTCGAAAATCTGGGACATTATTCCTAAAGATTTTCTATCCTGAGCAGCACCCAGCTCTACTGCCTTCAAGAACCTCATAGGAGATCACAGCTGGTTTTAGCATTTCGGAAAACAGAGTTTAGCTTCCATTGGAGATTAAAAGAACATAAAACTGGTGGTTTTACTGCTGCCAAGCACATTAAATCATGCTCTAATAAGAAGCAGTTGACTGCAACAAACAAACAGGATTTGGACAACCGCAACCTCCTTCAGCCCGCATTACTTTTACGGATTGGGAGCAGGCAGGAGCACATCAGATCCACAAACCTCAGGCATCGCATGTATGCACCTGAATGGATCGAAGTGGCAAGATAAGTCAGGATATTGCTTTACGGGCCCGCCCCCTCCCTGACCCTCCCCCATCGCTCCACAGCTTCAGAAAACCTTTGGAGATGATGGACATTTCCCGTGTCTGCAGCTGCTGCAGATTGCTTTATCCCCGACCAGCGTTGCAGCTGATAACCAAAACATCAGAGCAATGCGGGGTTTGCGGTGCTCTCTCTATCACCCAATGTTTCCCCCCCTTCCTCTCATTCTTTTTCAAAACCTATAGGCGTTTCACGAGCAGAAGCAGTGCCCCGGTCTATCTTCTTCCTACCAGTGTTCTTTGAACCGTGTTTCATAATTATAGTGCTATGGTAGCAAAAACATCTGAAAAGGATGCAGCGATTTGCAGAAAATTAAAAAAGCCTGTCCCAGAGCACACGCAAAGATTTGCAGTCAGCAGATGAATGTGGAGGAGCCAGCACACAAATCACGGTCCTGAGTCAGCAAATATTTGGCAGGTATCCTGACGTACCCTGCGAGCCCGGAATAAAATAGGACGGGGGAAAAAGCTGAAGAAGGAGATAAGTGAGCAGTGCTCTCCGGGGAAGAAACGAGAGCATCTCCCACCTTTCTGACCTGCAGTATTTCCATCAGTGACAGGGCTGCAATACGGAGCGGTGATCGCACCAGCAGCCCCGTGCTCCCGGCACACTCTGTGCTGAGCCCTGCAGGCAGCAGGACCCTGCAGGCACCAGGCAGCTCCATGCCACACTCATAGGCATGGAAAAAATCAGCTTTAGTGGGTCTGCTCCTGACCCCGCTGTGCTTCAGCCTGCACCGACACATGCCCAGCGCTGCTCAGAGCATGGCTTAGTGTAGATCGGCCCGAGGGTTGGGCTGGGGTGATCCCGAAGGTCTTTTCCAACCTAGATGGTTCTACGGCGAGATCTGCTCCATCTTCTGCTTGCCGAGGACCCAACCCCAAACGTTTATTCCCTGGTGGAGAACGGACGCTTCAGGTCTCCCGATTGTCTTCGGTTTTCCAGGCTGACCCAGTTTGGAGCTATGCTTCAGCGCTGAACTAGATCCATCACAAATGGTTTCCTTTAAAACTGCTGCTCTCAAATGGCATGCTAGAAAATGTTTAATTTTTTTTTATTTTTGTTGAGAGAGAGGGAGAGAGAGCGGGACTAATCAGAGAATGTATACGGGGTAAACTGCAGTGCTCCCTGCGTAGCATCAGCAGAGTGCCTAATTAATTCAGCTTCGCTCGGATTTTACAATCCTCTTCAGAATCAGAACTTCATTCCAGGTAGAGGGAAAAAATAATACAACGATACAAAAATACATGTAAATGCAGCTTCCGCACATATTAATGAACAGCAAAGTGGAAAAGGCAGCTTTTCTTTCCAATGACGAGAACGGCATCTGCGGTGATAGATGCAAGGTGCAGCAAAATAGGTCAGAACGGGGAAAACGTGTAACAAATTATGTAAAGCTCTACATATAAAAATGAATGCATTGATGAGAAGTGATTTTAAAATTAAGGCTCGGATACCAGTCATTAGTCCTGTGGCCACAACTAATACGCACGCTGCTGCGATAACCGGTGCCATTAGAAGCAAATAACGATGCCATCAGCAGCAGCGAGCCTGGCTGGGGGAGAGCAGGCACTACCCAGCCAGTGCACACGTACCTGCTCCACTGCAGCACACGCATTCCAGAAAGCAACGTGCAGATCATCTGCTGAGCATGTTTATTGTAGGGAAATGCACGCTCCAACTAATGAAATGCACAGGTCGTCCGGTAAAATGATTGCATCCATGCCATTTCTTTATTTTGAACCAACTTGTTTGGGGTAGGAGGCTGTGCATGGTGCCTCTCCTCCCAGGGACCCGCAGTGCAAAAGCTCTTGAAGGTGTGTTTGTTCGCACACAATGCAAACCCAAGCCCCATCCCAAGCTCAACAACAAATTAGCGGGGAGCCTTCTCTCGCAGGGCCCGAGCATCTCCTGAGATGCTCACAGAAGGGTTATGCTATGGAAGATGGATGGCAGCTACAGAAAACACAACAAAAGAAAAAAAGCAGAAGATGGTCAGGCACGGAACAGCTGCACTCAGCATCGCTTTCCCCTTCCTTCCCATGAACTCTGCTGGCTATCAGCTTCCTGGCCCATCGATTGGAGCTTCTCTTCCCTGCTCACTGTCAATTGTTTGGCTGCAGCCGCCAGGCAGTCCCATGCTGAGCCCACTTCCAGGTGGCAGCCCCAGCACCCCAGGCCCAAGGCAATAGGAAACTGGGCAGCCACTCGCACACATCCCCCGCTTCTCACATTTAGCAGCACGACTCTTTCAGCTCACTCATGTGTCACCAGCTCTCAGAGCTGCTTGTCCATCCAACTCTCAGCCATGCTGGAGACTTTCTGTCTTCCTTACAAACTTATCTTCCAAACATGCTTTTTAATGTGTAATCGTTGTTTGATTCGGCAGGGCAGGCTTCCTTGGGGCTTACTGTCCCTATTGTTGTGATCCTTTTTGACAGAAGATGTTGTGAAAATACACGTGGGGTCGGACTGGGTACATTTCACGGCGCTGCAGCGTTTTCCTCCAGCGACGTGAGCCCCATTTCATTACGCCATGAACCTCTCGGTGAACCTGGGATCTCGCTGTATAATTTATGTCTCCAGATACAATTCAACAGTGTAATCTCATGATTTATGCGCTTCATTTCTAATTTGATCATTTTGCCATAATACGCGTTTTCCTACATGATTTATGCGCGTTCTCCAGCAACGTATGTGCTGGGTGCCACAATGTACACATTCATCAGCCACGTGGGATGCCCCCGGTGGCACTTTCCCAGAGAGGAAGGTGGGACACCCCAGCCCGAGGCCAAGTCCCAAGGTTAATTGCAATCAATTCACCTTCCATGCAATTACACTTTCATCCGCACGCGCCTGTGAAGTGAGCGTGCTTAACGCGCTATCAGCGGGAAGGCAAATGTGCCTCTTTTCCCCCCAGAGCCAATAAAGCCAGCCGTGGCAGAGGATTACAGGCAGGGCAGCGGGGATGGTTCAGCCCTCCTTCCTAACATTTCCATTGAGGAGGCACAGGGAATAATTAATTATCTCCCCGTTGCGCTGATTAGCACGGGTCTCGTTTCGGCACGCTGGCAGCAGAGCATCCCAAATGCCTGCTCTGCTTTGCAGAGAGCATTCTCGTGCAGCGCCAAGGCCAGGCTGAGGGAAAACCTGGGGAAAACAAAACCGCCACAGCACAAAACTGGCTGGACGGAGCCTCCTTTCTGCTCCCTGGGGGATCAGCCCCCTGCACCCAGCATTTGGCTACTTGCAGGTTGAGCCCCAGCTGTCCCTCCTTTAGCCCAGATAAGTCCCCACCTCTCCATCCTCCCTTGCAGGACATGTTCCCCTGGCCTTGCATCACCCTTCAGTGCTCCCTGCTGGGCTCCCACTGATTAATCTGTATTTTTCTTGAAAAGCATCACTCAAAATGAGGCAGAAAGCACCAGCTGAGCCCTGGCCATGCTGAGCAGAGCAGAAAGCCTGCCTCACCTGTGATCTCCCTTCTCCTAGTGAGGTGTTTGCAGGTTTCACAGCCATGCATTGCATGCAGCTTGAGATGCTCCCAAGACCCAGAGGATCTCTTTTTCCTTTTGTTCCCCTGTTTAGCTAATGGTTCCTGGCCCGGGATGCATGCCATTCAATTCTACCTCAGGGCAGCACTTCACGCTTTTACTTATCCAACCAAGTCACCTTCTCTCACTCTCCTCACCCAATCTGGCCATGAGCACATAGAATCCCTGCCCTCCCTTGAGCTCTTGGTCGCAATGCTGCTTGACCCCTGGTCCATCCCTGAGCAATTCACCCACACACTGATCGGGGTGGCCCTGTGGACTCAGCATGTCCTACCACAGGGCACCACTGGTGATGGCTGGTGGGGTGATCCTCTGCCCATGCCATAACCTACTAAAAGCCACCATTCCTTATCATCTGCAGGAGAGTGCTGTATGAGATGGCACCAGAAGCCTCCCTAAGCGAAGATATATGATATTCATTGCCTCTCCACAAGGCTTATTGCCCTGTCATCGGAGGAAATAAGGTGAGTTTGACATGATTTGTTCCTGACAAATCCCTGTTGGCTGTTACTTATCTGCACTATATTCTGGAGGCTCATAAATAATTTGTTTGATTATTTCTTCCAGCATTTTTCCATGCGCTAAGTAGACCGACTGTTCTATAGCTCCTTGGCTCCCTGGTTTGCCTTTTTCCAAAGATGGGCACTTTGCTCATCCTCTCCCAGAATACAGGAGCCTCTTCTCCTTGCCATAAGTCCTCAACCACGTCACCTTGCCAACAGCTAAATGACTCCTTCTGTGAGCTCTCTCACATCTAGCCTAATGGAAAATATCCTGCCATCTTCTTCCTCCACCCTAAATTTGACCTCCTATTTGCTGAGGTGAATACCATCACCCAAAAATTGTTCACTGATATTGACGTGGGTAAGGCTGAAGCAAAATGAAAATGATAAAAGGTGCTTTTGCCTTCATAGCATCACCTATTGCTAACTTTCCCACTTCATTTAACTGCGGGCCACCACAATTTCTTTATCCCCTGTATGGGAACTGTTGAACACGGCCTGAACCTCTGATTGACCACCTGAGGCGAGCGCTGAGTCAGCTGCAGGGGCACAGGTGAATGCAGTTTCACCTGAGCATGGCTCCACCCCTCCTAGACCCCATTTAAGGGCTGTCTCCCCAGGAGGAAGGCTCTCCAGATAGAGATCCTTCCTCTGGGAACCTTTCAGCAAGCGCAGGACACAGGTAAGATCTTTGTTTCACCTCTGCTTTGTAATAGCGTAATTTTTCCTAATCCAATACCTGTTTGCCATACAGCCATACATGCCCCTTACATGTTGCATCTCATTTCATGTCTTGGGCATCCTCATTTTGAACCTGAAGCTCCATGCCATTTCTATTCTACTCACTGACTACTGTATGCATCTGAATACATCTGCTTTATGTTTACCTGTTGTGCTGCAACATTTTCCATCATCTGTCCTCTCTTGGTAGAGTGGCTTGTACTTGGATCTCAAGATCATTTATTGAAAAGAAATGCTAACTTACCTGCTCTTCCTTTTCCCCATCCCTGCTTCCCATAGGGTTTCACCTATCAAATAGCTCAGTTCAGAAATCACATAATGTTATACTAGCTTCACGTTTTAAACAAAGTATTTCCTGATAACATCTGCTTCTTTTCTTTACTTGCTGTCTCAAACACCTCTTTCTAGCACACCCACAGACACCTTGGACAGGTTATGTCGTATTGCATTCCCTTTCTGACAGAAGCAGGGTTAACTCTTCAGCTGTTAACCTTTGCTATTTCTCATTACTTTCCCAAGCCTGAGCTGAAAATGCCTACAGATTAGAGTTGTTGATACAGACAGGATGACGTGCGTATCTGCATTGGAACAAGATGTTTCCTTTTCCTGTAGTAGAATTGCTTAATAAAATTAATATATATGTGTATGTACATGTAGAAACACACTGATGTATGTAAAAATAGAAATATATAACAAATACATATACAAAGATATGAAAAAACATGGTGGTTTGAAACCACAGTGGGTGGGATCCTTGACTGGACAGGGTATTCCTTTAGTACTGGCACTGCTTAGTTTCAGACACCCCAGCCTGTAGGGTAGCGTGCCAAAAGAAATACCAACAAGTCTCAGCTTTTTACCACATGATGAGACGAAAGCCCAGTACAAGCTTCGTGAGTTAAAACCCAGCTGTATAAACAGCAGGGAGCTGGCGTGCATGTCGAGACTTTGAATCGTAAGCCAGATGTGAATCTGGCCCTGGTACAGCCCTTCTGAAGCCACAGGCAAAGGAGCAGGGTGTGTGGGGAGCCCCATCTGCCCCACCACCACAGAAACACAGCTCGTCATGTCCCTGTGCACCAACACCATGCTCAGTTTGGAGGATTTTAACAAAGTCTGTCAGGGACTCCCTCCTGAAGAGGGAGAAATCCCGAGAGGAGAGCATTTCTTGAAATAACAATAAAAAATTGTAATAAAAAACTTTAATTGGGAGGATGATTCAGGCAGTGCTGGGGTCTACACTATAAAAATGAAGAACGGGGAAAAAATAAATATATATCCAAGGGAACTCCCACACAAGCCATGCTCCTGGAAGACTGGAATGCGCTTGTGGGGAGCTACAACTAGGCTGGTTCTGTTAGATAACATTGACTGTCCCCACCAATTTTAAAAGCATCTGTTAAGAAAGTGGTTCTTAGAAGATCCTATCTAGATGCCAGAAACGCTCAGGCCGTTTGTATCTGAGATTAACGGCTGTGCCGGGTAGGAAATAAGTGTCACCTTCATACAAGCATCAGGGGAGCTTTGTCCATCTTAGCAAAAAAACCTCACCCAAGGCATGGGCAGGGAGGCAGCCATCAAACTGCCGTCACGTCAGAAAAGATAAAAAGAGGAACTAATCAGCTCCTACCTTGCTGGGACAAGACCTGTGCCCCACCGTGCTGCCTGGCTGCCTGCGTGCCCCCAGCTGTCCCACTGCTTATAGGCCTCAGCGCTGCCCTGACCCCAGCTCCTCAGTCATGCCGCCCAGATGGCCTTCTGTCAAACAGCACCTTTCCAAACATACTGAGGGAGTTTTCCAACAGGTTTCAGTCCTCAACGCTGTGGGACAAAGCATGAATTTGACAACCACAGCTCAGGAGTGAGCAGTCATTCCTCCAGATGTAGAATGAGTGGTGACACCCTTGCAGCAGAGACTGACCAGGGGCCAGCACTGACCTCACTTCAGTACACTGCAACTGTCTGCCACTTTGATGGAGATCTCCAAAAACAAATCAAAAAGATGAAATCTGAGTGGGGCAGGCCCCAGCTTGTCAGCAGAAACCTTGTCTGAGCAGCAAACAGACAGACTGATGCTGGGATGTGGGACTTGGCAAAAAAGAACAGTGTGACCAGGGACCTGAGGTGATGTATAAACCTATCCATGGCTTTCCATTGTGTCCTTACTGAGAGAGGCCAAGCTTTGGTTGCCATGAAGGCCCCCACTCCTAAACACTTTTGCATCGTGCACCCTTCCCACTACTTTTTTAAGGTCAATGAGTGTGATTTTTCAGCTGTAATTTGATTCGAAGTATCCAACAGTCAAAAAACCAGAGGATAAAACCCAATCGCTTATATTGACAAATATAATTAAAGCCTTTTAAACATTGAATTAAACACACAAAGGCCCTTGCCAATACCTCTGCCATGTCCAAGGGCCGGGTTCTGGCTCAAAGGACAGATCTTGCCAGTGGGAGCAGGCCCCAGGCAGCCACTCGGCTGAGGCCCCCCAGCAGCAGGGCAGGCCTAACACAGGTGTGGCATTTTCCAGATGGAGAATTTGTTTGTTTGTTTGTTTGTTTGTTTTCTGGAAGGCAAACCCACCTTTATCTCTGTGTTTCTTGGCGGCCTGGCCAGCTGTTTGTTTATGCCACGGTGTGCTGTGACAATGTCACTCTGGGCTTTTGGCTTATCGAATCTGCAGTGGAAATACCAAAGCCTTTTTGTATCACAAACTAAGTAGCAGCAGCAAGAGACGGAAAAACGGTTTGTCCACCCTGGTGAGGACCTGCTCGTGCTGCCAGGAGTACAGCAAGAAACCAAACAGACAGCAAGAAAAAGAAAAGCTGCTCTGACACCATTCAGCTGAGGTACATCACCATGTGCCGCAAGGTTGTGTGCCCTCTGGGGAGAGGGCATGGGGCTATCGGGGACTGCCCCAAACCAGTGACACGTGGCTCAATGCAGTCAGTGAAACCATAAATTGTCTCACAGAGCAAGAACAAGGCGGCAGTTCCTCAAGAGCCTAAAGAAAGCAGCCCTGGTTTCAGAACCTTAGGGTTCAGAGGATGACCCTCTTGGTCCTCTATGGGCCTGAACATTGGCAGCTGGATCACCTTGACAGCCAGTAGTGGCCTAATTACAGTTTGGCACCCTGGGAAGTGGGAGCACTCGTTGCCCACAAGGTTGCACCTCAGTGTCCATGGGAAGCGCAGATGTGATGCACAGGGGTTTTGCAAGGCAGCACACTGGTCTCCACCCACATAAAGCAGAGGAACGAGCATCCAGACAGCTGCAGAAGGAAGGAAAAAGAAAATTACTGCAGCCTCTCATAACACATCAAGCACCTTGATAGCTTGAGAGAGAACAGAAAGATGTTTCACTTGATTTTGCAAAGTAGAAAACGAGCCTAAAATGAGTTTTGTTCTCCTAGCCAGGGAGGATGCTGTATGTATACTACAGAGTGGAGGAGCTGACCCCACAACAGGCGGGGGTCCCCACGGTGGTTTTAATTGCAGAGCGATAGCAAGGCTCTTTTCCCAAGGAAAAAAAAAAGCGAGAAATGGAAGTCACCGTATTTCTATCACCCCGAAGACGCCAGTAAGCTTTTGTGTCTGTTTAGCTGAAACCTCCTGGTTTCCTTTGTTGTCGGAGTGCATTTCACTCTGGTGTCAAAGTGTGTCAACCCCAAGCTTCCCCTCCGTGCCGCTGGCATGGCTCCAGCCTCCCAAGCGCCTGCTTGGCTCCCTCCTGACACCTCCATCTGATCCGTCACAACACCTCGCCGCATAACGAGCAGGCATCGTTTCCTCCCCATCAGCATACGCAGAAAGGTAATTAAAGCTGTTTAGGTATTTTTTGTTGCTGTCATCGCTTTCCGAGGCTCAACAGCACAACTGTGACTTCTGCTCAATTAAGCTCTTGGATAAAAATAAAATAAAAGAGGGTCTTTGGCAGCCCTTTATGCCTGCACGTTAAAGCTGGAGCCTGGGATTTACACACACAGGACCCGTGAAAGGAAATCTTCAAATAAAGATCTCTCCAGCTGGAATGACCATTATGATACCCGTTCACATGCATATCTATATCTATCTGTATGGATATATACATGCACACGCACCGTGTATAAAACCCAAATCTGCTGGTGCCTCTTTCTGCTTATGCTAAGGGTGCCTTCCTCCCCATTACAACAGCATTTGCACATTTATGGGAGGAATAAAGGGGGAGGGGGGAGAGGGAAGATGCGTGATCCATGCGGAGGAGCCTTCCCTCTGCCAGCCAGAGAAAGAAGAACTAAAAGGATTATAAAAGTTCAGATTAAAATGATATAAAATCTAGCATTTGGCTCCAACACTAGTGCCTCGGTCCTCTGTAGCTAATCTGTATGCACTCTGTGACCTCCTCGCAGCGAACCCTGCTAAATATATTATTCCCACGGGGGCTTTCACTGCTGCTTGGTGTCAGAAATCAATATGTATGAGGCGCGTGGATGGGAATTTCTAATAGATCTGCCTGGCCCTGTGCTGCTTTTCAATATCTGCCTTGGACTATTAGTGCCGGCTCGGTGCCTGTGAAATAACCGAGATAATCTTTTAAGGTGCACTGTTAAGGTGGAACCTAAATGTTGCCGTTTCAATTAAAACAGAAAATATATATATATTCATAAATCAGGCGGCGCCGTGCGTAACCTTGCGTGCAGCCTGATTATAAACAATGATGGGGATTAAAGTATTAGGGCGAGTATGCTAATGGCTGAGTTCCTGGGGAACGGCGTGGTGGTTTTTGTTTTTTTTTTTTCTTATCGACAGAAAGCTGCTCCGATTGGGGGCGGGGGGACCCACAGCCTCGCCGCCCCACAGCAGCGCCGTCACTGCTGTGGCTCCATCTTCCCATGGAGGCAGCAGCCCACCGCAGCACTGCTCTCCATTTTGGACTGGTGCTGCCCAGGCGTTCGCTTGACATTCTTTGACGGGAGGCCTATTGATCTCTTCTTGCAGAGCAGCATTGGGCCCCCTGCCCTTCCCTGCCGGGTGGTGCTTCCACTCCCCCTTTGTTTCCAGCTCGGCGCACAGGGGAAGCTGTCTCAGCTCAGCACACAGATGCGCAGTGTGGGAAAGCGATAACTCGCTGAAGGACCTCTGGCTCTTGCCTTATTTTCGATTATTATTTTTAATAGAGGAGAGGTAATCAGCTCAACGCGCCGTCAGGCTGAGCCCAGCCCCATGCTGGCGATGACAAGTGGGAGCCATCACCCCTTGGCCACCCTGAGCCCCGCCACCCCACAATGCTCTCATCGTGCTGCAGGTCACAGACCTGCCGCATAGCCCAGTATTTTTCTTTCCCACTCTCTTCAGAGCACAGCCCTGCTGAGAAGCCAGACAGCCACCTCCAGCCTGAGCCCCTCCTGGGCACCCTGCTTGCACTGACCATCCCCCACACCCTGAAAATACAGATGTTTACTAAGGGCTCTGGCACCACCGAGGCTGCGTCCTGGATGCTGAGAGCTTGGCTGGTGGCTGCCTCAGCTCCTGGTGGTGTTTGCAATACAAACACTCCTCATCTACTGCACGCAATTCCCCGCCGTTTAATAGGGCTGAAGTTCCCTTCCCGCCTCCCCTTTCTCAACCCATCAATTAGGTAGGTAGATGTGAAAACAAACAGCCCATGTGTTTTCTGCATCTCTAAGGAGGTGTAATGGCACGAAGTGCTGGTTGCGTGCGTTTACTGATGGGAAAAGAGGAGTTGAGAGGGTCTCAGCAGGCAGCAGGCTCTGTGTTTTCACAAGCACTGGAAGAGAGCAGGCAGGCAGAGCAGAGGAAAGGCTGGGAAAGAGACCTAGTTGTGGCCTCAAGCCCCAGAGAGGGGCTACGGGCAGCGTAAGTCATCTCTCAGGCATGGAGTCCTTCACTCATCTCTTCCTGGTCCATCTACTCTCCTGCCTGCAGCTCTGAGGCACCTGAGAAGCCGGTTTCAAAAGGAACAAGCTTGTTTTCTCTGCCCTGCCACGGTTACGCCCGTAGCAGAGCAGTGCATTCCAGTCCTCTATGGAGCACAGCTCGTGGCCAGCCTTACTTAGCTGGCCTTGCTTCAAACTCTGCAGACAACCACTCAAACAGACCGGAGCTCATATTTTCCATCCATTTCTAAAATTCAACACTGTACCAATACCTCAGAGATGCTGATCTCCTACAGCTCTCAGAGAGGTCTTCAAACCCACTGCACGGTGGAAACCCATGTGGAGCTCATGGAGAAGGACTCGTGACATGTTGTGTGGTCTTCTGAGTAAGCCTCATGGTGCAAAATCTCAACGAGGTGCAAAATGGGAGCGGAACCACTGGAATTAAGGGTAACAGAACTGCACAAGTGCTGCAATAACTGCTCACCATGCTTATTCTTACGCCTAGTGCTTGTGCCATCGCAGCACTGGGGCAAAGGCTTGCGCATGCAAAGTGCTGCAGCTGCCTGACCTTTTGCCATGACCTCTGCCTTGCTGCCTCACATCCCACATCTACAAAGATGGGACTTGACAAGAGGTGTCACATCCCTTCCATCCTGAAGGCAAATGAATGTCCCTTTATATCACAGGTGTCACCCTCCGCTGGCTGCTGTGCGACTCCCTAGCCGGCACATTACTCCTACCCCAGTTGCTTCCAGCACCTGAAACGCAGTGACTTGGATGAACTCCTGGAAGAAGGAGTGAGCACCAACTAGGCATCCATCCTGCAGTACTCACGTGCAACATAAGTAATATCAGCACCTGAGCAGAAAACCTCTTTTCCAGTAATAATTATCTTTTCTAAGGTGGGCAGTGACGGTGGGCATCCTACAGCAATGCTGCTAAGGGAAGCTCCATTAAACTGACTTGTTAGAAATCTGCTTGAGGCTGCATTGGAAACATGGTGGGTGGTTAAACACCAGGAGGGATTGCTTCCCCTGCAAAGTTACCCTTTCCAGCAGAAGTAGGGATGCTGTTGCCCAAGAAGGTGCCTGGCTAGGACCTGTCTCACTCAGCTGCACAGCTCAGCCTGACCTCTCTGCTGCTGCCCACTTCCTTCAGCAACATCAAGATCATGCACACTCCATTGGCCTGTCTTGGTGGCCTGAGCCACCCTAACAACACAGTTTTTGTGCACGCTTGTACCATACGTCAGATTGATATAGGCAGAGGAATCCTTCACATCGGTGGACAGCGTGTAGCTGCATGCAGGCATCCAGCCACCTGCTTCCAGCCTGCAGAAGTGATGTCCCACCCCAGGCAGCCCCTCGAAGGGATCATTCAGCAGGTTACCAGCCGCTGCCAGCTCACGCATCCCCCAAGGGACACAGCGAACAGCTGCAACGTGAGAATTCATTTCAATGAAACGCCAGCAGCATTTTCCAGCCGGCTGAGGCTGAGGACCAGATGTTCGCCACGTGTCATTGCCTGGGGCACATCAGGCCCCAAGAACATGCGAGGATGCTACCCAGACCCCCTCATGCTGAGGGGTTGCCCAACGACATGCAAGCAGCCGTGAGCATCGCCCAGCTTGGGCAGGCGTGGAGTAGCGGCAGTGAACGCACTGCTTAATTGGTCTCAGCTGGAGGCTGCTCTGCACGTGTCAGCACGATGTAGAAAGCAGGGCTATGGAGAGGAGATGCCGCAGCGAGCAATTAGAGCAGCCCTGCTTCCCTTCCCCCTCTCCACCAGCCCTCAGCCCTGGAAGTTTGGTTGAGTTCAAGCAGGGAGCATTTCTTACCGCAAAATGAACTCAAGGCGTTGCTGCTGGTATTGCCATGCCTGCTGTGGAGAGCATCTGTGGGGAGAACTACAGTTACGTCAAGTCAAAAGCCATACCTCCCCTTCTCCATTCTTTTTTTTTTTTTTCTTTTCACCAACAGGAAAGAATCAACACAAAAAAAACCTTCGTCCAGTTCAAATCCAAGTTTATTAGCCCGTAAAAGTCTGTTTCCACACAGTAATCATAAGAAATGAATGAATGTTTATGGAGCACAGCATAAAAATATAGCGAGTCAGCCATAGGTTGGAGGTTATGTTGCTCACAAAAATTAATCAGCAGGTCACATGGCATTGCATCAAAAAGGCAAATCAGGTCTAGGAATGCAAACAATCAGATCAAAAAGGCAAAACAAGTCAGAGGAGAGTACCAGAAAGCAATAATTAGGTTCACAGCTCCTAATCTGGGTGGCAGATCTCTTTAGACCAGGTTATTTACCCTACTAATTGTCCAAAGCCAGCTTGAAAGCCAGTTGTTCAGTTTTGCATTAAACCACACATCCTCAGCCAACACATCAGCTGGCCAAATGAGCTACCCAGCCCTAGGCATGAGCATCAACACGCAGGCACGTAAGAGACAAAGCACGCTTCTCACAGAGGCTGGTGGTTCAGAGACCCAGCCAGAAGCAGAATCTCTGCAAGACACGCAGGCCAAGTTGTCCTAGGCACCACCCTGATGTGCAGTCCTTCTTTCTGCCTACAAGCCCCCCAGCACCTTCACTGAAATCAGAAGGATCAGGAGGTTTGCCTGTCTCCCAGACCCTGTTTACCCTAATGCTGGTCTTCAGTGCTGCATCTGATTGCCAAAGGCAATCACAGGCTATATAGGAAAGCATCCACATTAGGAGAGGTGGGCCAGCAACAGGAGCTAGCTCTTTTCTCTCTCCTCCCAAAGAAAAAAATCTAGCAAACCAGTCCCCTATTTCTTCCACTTTATTTATTTTGCCTGAAGAAGTGCAGATGGCTAGTGCTATTAACTCTGTAACAAGGGCAGATGTAGAGGAGTAAGGAAAGAAAGGTGTTTTCTTCTCAGCTGGAGGATGCTTATACACATTATAAACAGAGCTGGGGAAAACCGCTCTGAATAATTAGTCTGGGCTCTGTTTGACATGGCAACATCTGACGATCTGCCCACAAGGATTCTGACTGCTTTATAGCAAAGATCCTGCACTCAGCAAGGCAAAGATGGCTTACACAGACTGATGAACCCCCAATTACAGGATCTTCTCATGGGGCAGTCAGCTTAGACTGACTTAGACTTAACTTAGACCTTCAAAGCCCAGTAACCCACTGGGGCTCATGTCTAAAATCCCCTTTTCAAGGAATGGGCAGTAGAATTACAAACTATTCCGGCTTATTGAATAATGCCACAACCCTTTCACATAGTTACTTAGAACAAAAGAACCCCTTATTTCCTGAACATTACAGCTTTTTTAGGCGGCACAGACTTGTTTTGTTACGAGATTACTACACACATTTCCTTCACCTTCACTCTCTAAGGCAAAACTGCTGTTCTGCAGGTCCCTGCTACCCAGCCAAACACGTCTATCCCAAAAGCCAAACGGCAAAGAGAATCAAGGCAATGGTGGGAAGAGTTTCTGATAGCTAAGCTCACACTGAACTTCACCTGCCTTCCTCGGATAGGTCCAGTGGTCTCAAACTTCACTGTATTTCCTACTGAGATGACGCATTTCTTAGACTTTAGGGCCATCTACCCATGCCCACCACATGCTGGTGACCAAGTAAATCCTTACAGCAATTTCCTCCAACTTCACAAGTTATCTAGCAAAGCCCATGGGAATCCAGGGAGGACTGCATCTCCCAGAAAGCATGTTGCCTCGTACCGCTAGGCCATTCATATTTTCAGACTTGTTCCTTGGAGAAATATCAGAGAGAGCTGAAATGGCTAGTGGCAAAAACAAATTGAGTCCAGCACAGCCTAGAAGAATAGAGCTTCTCGCAAAAGAATATTTTCCTTCC
Source organism: Bambusicola thoracicus (assembly GCA_002909625.1). Classification (NCBI taxonomy): domain Eukaryota; kingdom Metazoa; phylum Chordata; class Aves; order Galliformes; family Phasianidae; genus Bambusicola; species Bambusicola thoracicus. Next base: position 14,195 of record PPHD01003312.1, on the reverse strand, counting down.
TGTTAATAGCTTCACTAATGAGTTTGTCAGTTTGGGCTTTGAAGAATTACCTGCTTGTTTTTTGGGTTTTCTGTTGTTTTTTTTTAATTTTTTTAAGGGTGTTTTTTTTTTTTTTTAATTAAAAAACAAAAGCTATAAAAAGCTAGAGGTAGTTTTAAACTGCAGGGTTCATATCTGGGGTGAGTTTTTCTCTGGAGCTGAGGGATATTTTTCATTCAGACTAGTATAAAACAATACTCCAGGGGAAAAAAAGTTGAAAGAGAAAGCATTAAAGGAATAGGAACTCAGAGACCTTTTCCTGCTTCCAAATCGACCATCTCATGAAATTAGCACATTTCCTCCCTGTGAATTCTATATCTAATCCAGAGAGATCACTGATTGTGCCTGAGCAACTTGGCAGCCCCTTTCCTCCTCCTCTTCAAACAACTCAAGGCTCACTCCTGGTGCCGTCTAATGAGCGATCTAGGTCTCACAAGAGCATATATCCTTACGGATTTTGATGAGAGAATATGGGATCAAGGGAAAATCCACTTCTGTTCCTTTTGGTTTTGTTGCTTTCTCTAAAAACCAAAAGGATACACCTAGGCTCCCCAGAAAATCAGCTGGCATCGAAGGAACCTTACAGCCCAAGGGACCTACCTCCTCTTTCTACCCCTCTCACTGTCCTGCACTGGCACACTGAGCTGACATTATGTTCATGTGAGGCATAATGGCAGAGCAATAACATTCCAAGCTTCATGACAATCAGGGGACATGCTACCCATTAAACCACACGCTCTCCTGTCTACTGGGCATGATGTTAGCGCCAGGCTGTAGCACAAATGAAGAAAATGGAAATGAAAAACTGTTTCCTAGGTATGGCAGGCAAAGAGTAGAACTTCAAACTGAGAAGCAGAAAAACAAAGAGAAGGATATTGCTGTCATTCTCACACAAGCCACACTCGTAATCCCCAACGCTCCAGTACTGATGTGACAATCCACCATCAGGTCTACAGTCTGCTGCAAGAGTTAGATATGAGATTTCACCATCATACGCTCTTCTCTATGAAACTAACTGTTAACTCGTCACATCACTCCCACCAGTTCACCTCCATTATACAACAGAGGTCTGCACCAAAGGGCTGAAGGCTTTTCTGCAATCTGTCTTCCTTCTAACTCCACTTTTCATAGTCTCCGCAACTCAACACCATACTCCTAGTCTTACAAAGGTGGATTTTTTTTTCTGCTGTCTTAAACACTTCAGAGCACAACGTCACCTGCAGGTACACAACTTATGGGGTTTCCAATGACTGCCAATTGCGAAGGACTTAGTTGTGTAGCTATTGCACCGTCACTTCATAAGCATTCATTCCCAAACGCGTGATTGAGGTCAGCTTTTGGACCCTCTTCATCATTTTGAGGATTCTTTTTTAAAAGAGGTTTTCACTGCTTAAGATCCCACAAACAAATCCTGTTTATGGAAAAAGAGAGATATTTTGAATACTAAAGTCCTTTATTCAACAACACAGAAATATCACAAAAACAACTTTACTGGGCAAATTGAATGTTTTTATACAGTTTTGTACATGCCCCATAAGTGATTTTTTTTTTTCATAAATACACTGTTTTCCAAAACTGTTTTTTTTTCCATAATTGCACAAGCATACATACACCTTACACAAATATCTATTAGAAAATTTAATAGATAACTGCACAGTTCAGAAATAGGAGAACACTGTGAAAGGAGTACATTTCTGTGGCTCGTGTTTCTGAAAAAAAACCTAGTTCCCTGCAATTGTGAAAATGGAGTACTTTCTAACATAGGAGCTGTCTTTTATTCACTAAGAATACAGTAGAGCTCAGCGTGAAACTGCCAAATTTAATAAAAACAAAATCTGAAACATTTAGCTGTTACATGAGAATCCACTGTTTGATATCACTATGCATCTAACCATGATCAAAGACCCACTACTGCTTTTTGCTGAGTGTATTCGACCCTGAATGGTATGTTCATTTAACTACTTTCTTTCTTCATTATTTGATTACAGATATAGCCCATTTAAAGACTTGATATGCTTTAACATTAATTGCATGACTTACATACCAGGGGTTCTGCACAAAAGAGAGCATTTCCCCTCTTAGGGGGGGGTCTGTTATTAATTTACAGAATGGGTACGTGCGCCTCCCGTTCAGCCTTACCATTTTTCCTACATTTATCTGGGGTATGCCAACAATGCTTCCATTAGGCTTAGTGTTCACACCTAGAAGACTGTGAAATTGTGTTCTGCTTTTCTTTTACAACTTCTAACTATTTTTTGTGCCGTGTGAATGAAAGACATATAAGAATACAAATCTTCATACTGGAAAATATTTTTGGACTTTTAGAAAAGCACAGATTAGGTCATTAGAACATGAAAAAAAAAAAAGAAACCATTTTACAAATACGTATACAACAGGGGAGGGGGAAGGCCAGCAAAGGGATTTCTTTCTTCAAACATCCCAAACCAAAATGCTCTGTGCATACTACATCTCAGAAATGCCATTTTCCCCAAATCTAAAACCACGATGGCGTAAAAGAACAATTTCCAAAATGAAAGCCACATGGGGAAACCAAAGAAAAATCAACTCTTGTTCTTTTTCAGTAATTAACAGGTTTGCTTGTTTGTTTTTTTAACAATTTTGAATTGACATGTAAAACACCACAATTACAATATACAGATCCATCAGTTCTTTAAAACAAAACGACAAAACAAAAAAAAGAAAGCACATCAAGACATGCAACATTAGGGTATTAGACAGTAAGTACATTGCTATGAATATTCTCTGTACACCTAATGTAGCCTGAATTTAATCTTGTCTCTACTTCTTTAAGAACAATCACAATTTTCCAAAAAGCAAGGCAAGCGTACCAGCCAGATGTGCAAATAAGGCTTCGGTTGATAAATCAATCAGCGTTTTGGTAGAGAAGACCTTATAGAGCTTGTGTTGGTCAAGCAGTCAACAACAGAGGCCCTAACCAAAAAGTCTCAAACACAAAGAGAAATCTGTACACAGTTGACGTAAGAACAGACATAAAGCTCATTGTGTGGTGATCCAACTGATGACCCTTTATAAATAAAAGGAGGGGCACTGTGACAGAAGCACTTCGAGAGTAACACTCCATTTTCCAAAGTCATGCACGCAAAGCCTTAGGCCTGTGCATCCACCCTCCATTCATCCACGCTCCTCCAGATACAATGACCCACCCCTGGCCAGCCCAGCCTTGCTGACACACGTGGGTGATCTCAGGAGGCTCCTCCTGGAGGACCTTGGCTCCCAAGAGCCCCCTCCCCTGCCAAAGCCGGCGTCCCCTCACCCATGCAGGCCCCACACTGCCACGCTCCCCACCACCCCAGATGCTCCACCTCAGGAGGGTGACTAGGGACCACAGGCTGGAGCACTGAGCACATTCACAAAGAAACGGCTGAAATGAGAGAAGATTTGGGTGGGCTGTGCACCACTGATCAGTTATTTCCATGCCCAGCACCTGTTCTGTGAAACTACTGGCAGTCTTATTTTGTATAAAACAATAAATCTATCAACTGTGCGGCACAACGGCATTCACTTACTTTGATGGGATGGACTTTTCACTCATGAATGGTATGGCTTTGTCATACCGAGCAATAAAAAGTGATGGTCAACCAGTATTAAGTATCGCTAAGTTTCAGTATCCTTATTTTTCCCAGCCATTTCCTCCGCGCAGACAGAGAAGGAAGGAGAGCAGCAGAGCATTCTGCTCAGGGCCTGAGGGAACAGTGGTTTAGCAAAGCCGAGATCAGTGGACCAAGGACCATGTAGGGAGAACAGGTCTTTGTTACTGTAGTATTTATAAATTCAGTTTTATACCGCAAAAATATTCAGGTTCCCAAAAAAATACAACTGCAAGTGAGACCCAGTGGTCAAACCTGAACCATAAAGAGCTCTTCTTGGACCAAAAATATTGCATTCAACTTTACAAAACAGTTACTCCACTGACCAAAAACTTTACGTAAGAACCCGTACACGGAGGGCAATGAAGCTGAGTCCTTGATTATACTAAGGGCTTGAGCTCACTTCATTTTGCATCCTAGAACAAACTTTACGCACATCCACGTAGGCTGGGCACTTGGCCTTAGAACACAGTGAAAAGTGGGTCAAACACCATACAGCATTTTTGGATGGATACCCCTATGTAAAGCTCCTTCGGAAGCAATGCAAGTGCATTAACCACTACTCTAACATAGTGCGTGAAAGATTAATCTTACATTTTATGTCTTCCCCTCTTACAACACCACGACGGAAGGTAATTGCTAGATGCGTCACAATCTTTTTATCTTGCAAAACTTGGTATCAAGTCTCTATAGAAGGATGCATGGTAAAACAGTGCTGCTGTTGCTGCTGCTGCTGCTAAACAACTAGCAAAATAATATTTAAAGCTAGGATTTATTGCTCCGGATTTAACTCGCAGAACCACACCGTTGTGTACAAACCATTAATCTCCATAGATGCTCAGACATGATTGTCTCCTTGTGTCTAAACACACAAAATACAAGCGGCTATCTGTACAGTTTACAGTACTGAAACACATATATTTGAAAATGAAGTATAGATATGTTACTTTTCAAAGATACATGACTTTATAGCAGGGGTTTACCCAAACTTTTTTTGGTTTTTTTTTGGCTTTTTTTGTGTTTTTTTTTTCTTTTTCTTTTTACAGCCACTTTAAAAATAGACAACAACTTCACTAGTATAGCTAAGTTACATCAAAGAAAGAATCAGTGTACTGAATGTGAATAAGCTGGCCAATTCCCCAGGCTCCCAGATTTTTGTCTTTTGCTTTTGAGGAAACCCCTATACAGAAATGAAAATAGTATCTGAGTATATTCTTCAGTGGTAGACTAAGCAGTTTCTTAAAACAAGACTTTAGCTTGCCATTCACTTCGGACTGCCTTGCAAATAAGATACACTACTGCTTAAAAGAACCATCGGAATGCTTCAGCGCTGGGAACAGGTGTTCTCTAAAAAAAAAGCAAGAAAACAAGTTAAGCTTTCTTTTGTGGCATTACAACACTCGATTTCTTCTCTTTGTTCTTTCCCTGTACATTTCAGGCATACTCTCAGTTATCTAGGAACAGCACGATGCCTCACACAGCTTGACAATTCATAGAAACATCCCTACTCCAAGCACACGCCATTACAGGGTCACACGTGACACGTCGTAGGCAGTATGTAACATCCCTACCATGCAGTCTCCTTAGTTAGCTAAGCAAGGTAGTCATGGACGTGTGAACATCACTATCAAAAACAACTCCTGGAAAATAGACGGTGCTTTTGGAATAACCACACAACCTTGCCCGGCTGCAACTCAGCGCAGGGAACGGTCTGCTGGCTGCAGGCAGGTGGGTTGCTCGCCAGTCAGGCATCTGTTTTGGCAGGAGCACTTCTTTGGACAAGGGCATAACAGGGGCATTGCTCTACCTCCCCTCATTCCACATTTCAGTTGAAGCACATCCTTGACTCGGTGTGAGGAAGGGAAACACCAACTGACACTGACCTGGGGGGCTGCCCAGGCTGCCCACCTGCTTGCTTCTGCACAAGTGCTGGGCCCTGGACTCACATCAAACAGTTTGCCTCAAGGGCTGCTGTTCTCTCCCCTCCCCCCACTTGCTGTGCCCCCAGAATGATATCCAACTGCATTTGGGTGTTCCACATGCATCTGAGCACAGGCCAATTCCTTTCACAGCTTAACACACGGTATAATGTACTTTACATACTGACATACAGAACTGCTGATGGGAAGCAGCATCGCAGCACACGAGATTACCCTAAAAGCAAAACCCTGGGACACAAAGACTTGCTGGTGTAGCTGACCATGTATACAAATACCAGCTTGTCTGAGCAGGGGCTGTGCTACCACTACATCTATCCCATGTGCCCACGGAGCAGCAGCCCAACCCATGCTACCCAGTGCTCAGTCCCTCTCCACAAGGGCTGGCGTTCCACAGATCATCTGAACACCAGCTCCCACAGGCACTGGGCTGGTGTGTAGATACACCTGCCCCCCACAGTAAGAATTTCCTTGGAGCAGTAGCCCCAAAGCAGGAGTTGCTGGCAGCCAGCCCCACCAGCCCCCACCACAACCTGCAGCATGAGCAGCTGTCTGGGAACACTGAGGACAGCCCCAGGTCAGCACAGGCTGTAAGATGGCTGCTGAGCTCCAGCCAGGGATGTGGATTCATAATTCATAAGGAGGTCGGCTGCAGGAAAGGCTCGAGTTCAGAGTGGTAGGAAGCAATCACACGCCTAAATTGATCTCAAAAGAGCAGCCAGACATGCAAATGTATTGAACTCGATATATTGTCTTTGCCTGAAAACTGAACGTAATGCTCCTCCATGGGTCCATCTACCTAAACACGAAAAACCACAGCTAGCTAGACAGATTTAAAGGCATAGCGGCTGAGATGGCCTTTATTTATTTCCTCACAACATCAGGTTGAGTTACTGTCAGACGCTGTCATATCGGCTGGAAGGAAAGGTGCAATGTCTGATTAAAAGGTCATTCAGACCTTTAAATACGTGGAATAGTATTTCTGAAGGGCAAGGCTGTAGTTTAAGATGTGTGCTTTCAAAAAAACCACAAGATACAGATTTTTGCATCCACAAGCTAAGTTCTATTTACAGATATACATTTACAGTTAAATATCTACTGTGCTAACCCCCCAATATGGAAATAAATTTTTCATCCACGATAAACAAGAAAGCTTTTAAAAGGGTAGTAGGTGGCTCAAGTTAAAGCAAACCCAATTTATGAGACGATGCCCTTAGGGCTTAGCCCTGTGAAAGCCAATGCTATCTCAAGACAAAAAAGACCCTGCAGCCCACTCGGCTCAGCTCAAATGCAGCCTCCATCTACCACCCGCACGACTAAACTCAGCAGTCCCAGCTGGGAAAGGCAGCTCTGGAGGAGATTAGGGCACGCTGTGGCCTCGTGCTCTGCCGGCGGGGTATCATTATCCTGAGTGACAGCGAGGACAGATTCCCCCGCGCATCAGGCAAGGAGCAGGCCAGGGGCTGATCAGCATTCCTGAAGGCAGCCGTCGCCGTTCACACTGGTGTAAATGCTGACAAACGGCAGCCTGGCTCCCAGGAGAATGCTCAGAAACCCGTAATGCTGTAAAGCACGGCGGGATGGAGGATTTATCCCTGCACAAGCCTGCTGCCAAACGACCTTCCCGCTTAACACTTGCCATCGCGTTTTCCTCTCGGCAGCTTTCACCAGGACATAAGTTTGCTGCAGAAGTGGAAGGTGCTGCTCAGACATGGTGAAGATTCTGGGTTTCACAAGGTGAAAAAGGTAACTAGGACTGACAGAACTGGGAAAATCCCTGAAATTAAGCAGCAGTAGGAAAATCACACACATATTCATCACCAGAGACTCTATTTTGACAGCTGACCTCTTCATTCTTACATCAAAGGTGTTCATTAAAGATCAACACCCTCCATATCCAGGGTGACCGACCACCCAATGGATCCTAAGGGGCTACCCACAGGCCCACCTGCTTTCCCAGGCCACCCCCAGCCCCAGCTCTTGGACACTTTAACCTACAAAATCTGCTGGAAGCGCCCATGAGTCTCACAGCTGTTGGAAAGATTCTGTAGGCAGACCGGAATCAGAGAACCAGCCACTCCTTCTATGGATGCTGTTGTTTGGAGTGCACCCAAATCCCTGGGTTTGGTCTAGATCACTTCCAGTACTATTTTCTGTAGGTCTAGGGAATCCCTTGGGTAGAGGTGAGCCGCATTCAGAAATAGAATAGAATACTAAAATGTATCAGAGTGCTACATGATGATGCCCTAATGCCTTACCAATGTTAAAAGATGTTGCATTATGTAAGAAGCCTTTGATGTTTGATCCGAGAGCAAAAAACCTTTTCTCACAGAAGCAAACTCACACATTGGCTACAGCAAATTATTTGTCAGATGTGGCATTTCTCTCCAGGAGTCCAGGCTAAAATGATTTGGCTGTACAGAGGCCCTTTGGGAGGCATACTGCTGCTGAGGTATGTTCAAGATACTGGCAACCCAACTGCCTTTACAAACGTACACAAGCACAGAAACTGGCAGCAGGGAAGGAACTTTGCCCTGACTGAACCCAAAATCCCAATGGCAACACCACCGAAACTGGTTTATTTTCTCATATTTCCCAAAGCAGCAGAACTGGTGCTGGTCACATAGAGGAGAAAGACCTTAGGAAAGTCAGCCTTACAAAACCTACAGGAGCGTCTCAGCCTGGAGAACCATCTCTGCTTGAAATCTCTTCTGCAGGAGTGGCAGGTTGGCAATTAGGCTACTGGATGCATAGCATGAAATCTGGCCCAAATGTGTTTTTTTTATAGATAGTTACACAGTTAGACATCTGTATGCACATATGTATACATGTAGATAGACACATACACACAAAACTAGAGAGAGAAATCCAGTGCTACATGATGACCAACAAGTTCAACTGAGAAGTCATGGTCCCCACATGAAACGCTATTTAGATCGATCAGCAGCCCAAGAGCAAACACTGACCACTGCTGCCAGTGACTGCACACACCTTTACACACTTGTGAGTATGGACTACAGAGCACTGTGTCCGCAAGACTGCCTGAGAAGAGCAGAGCCTCAGCAGTGAGCTCAGCCCCAAGGGGAAGCAGCCTTCCCCCACGCCACACGTCCAAAGGCAGAGCCACCAGGAAAGGAGAGCAGCCTTTGGAAGGAACCGCTGCCCGCTTTGTTCCTCTCATAAATATACATTACCTACAGCGATGACTTTGGGGAAAACCTCCCGGCACTCACATCCAGCCCTCACAAAGTCTCCTTGAATGTTTGCCTTGAGGCGAGGAGGCTCCGGGGCACAGAGCTGGTGTGTGGATCCCCCGCAAACAGAGAGCTGCTGCCGATGCTGAGCCCGAGTGGTAGGAGCCATCCCAGCCTGTGGCCCCAGCGGGCACGGGGACAGGCGTGGGGTCACAACGTTGGCTGCAGCCCAGGCTAAAATCCCTCTTGCTGCGGCTGAGCCGTGGGCCTGGCTCTCTTCAAACTGAGGAGGAGATTTAACATTTATTTTAAAAGCCAGCTTTATTTGCTCTGGGAGGACATGAATCTGCTTGCCGGCAGCTATTTTTCCACTCGCTCTGCGTATCTCCCGCACCGTATTTGACACAAACCAGATTTAGCACACACCGGGTTAGGAAACTCATTTGGCTTTCCCCGCCGAGTGCATGAAGCGAAAAGCAAAGCTCTGCCACGAGACGCAGCAAGTGGCAATGTGAGACGAGCAGCTCGTCTGGGGCGATGCCTCAGGAAGCCAGCTCCTCCCTGGCAGCTTCCTCAAGATAACCCCAGGAGCAGCGGGTTCTGCTGCAGGGCTCAGCGCGTGCAGCAGCTCCTGGCCCAGTCAGTAGGGTGAGCCTGGGGCAATGGGTTTCTCCACAGGAGAAAGAACGAGCAAATGTGTCTGTCCTTTACATGCAGCACACACCAGAATTTATTTTATAAATTCACTTTTTTTTTTTGCTTTATATATGAGATTAAGTTTGGGGAATGGGTAAACAATTTCAATTTTTGATCTAAAAAGAAAGAAAAGCGTAACATCACTGGGGAAAACATATGGCAAACACAGATCAGAAGCCACAGAAGCCATAAGGAACCCAGCCTAGCCCAGCTCCATCCCTGCTGAGCACCAGTGGCAGCACCAGCCACGCCAGGAATTCCACAGTGCTACGCCTGAGTTAGAGCTGAGAGGGTCAGGGGAACTGCCACACAGGGTCTCATCCTGGCAGTGGGAATGAACATCAACGAACACAGCATGCTCTCAGTAGAAAGCTGAGGAACGTTTTGTATAAAAATTTCTTGGATGCTGGTTCATTACTGTCCCATAGCACAGAGCCTGAGGCACCACTATACAAGACACTACAAGTAAAACATCCAGACCGCTGCTCGGCTCCTGCTTTCACCTAGGACCCAGCAGGTGCCTTCTGCTGATCGTCCTCTGTCAGACACGACCAGCAGGAAGCAGGCCTTCTGCCAGGGACGTGCCCTCTGCCAACCCCCCTCACAAACCGCCTCCTAATCAAATCCATCAGCCCCTCTCGCTGATCCTCCTCCCATGCAGGCTCACAGACTGGAATCCTTGTTAACATTCACTCTGTTAATGAGAAATCCCCACCGGTTCATCACCCAGCGGTACCAGCCTCCGCACTCACGCTCTGACATCTCTATCACCGGCAAAGCGGCTACTGTGGGGCACGGTGAGGTCGCACGGACTGGACCACAAGCAGGAGGAGGCATGTTTCCCAGCACCAGGCCTGCACTTCAATTTCCTTTCCCTAGAGCTGCTCTGCCTTCGGCATCTTTTCCTCCCGCACAGAGCCTCGCGCCGGCTACGATGCCTCATTGGTTAGCTAACTGCTTCTGTCCTCCGGGATTTCACACATGCTGTTGATAAAAGAGTCAGTGAAAAATACATCCATTAAATGCTTGGCCTCTGCTCGCTTGCTTCTTTCTCTGCAAATCCTCTTTTTTTTTTTTTAACAGAAGAAAAAGATGTTTTGTTCAGGAATCTACCTGGGCCGGGGCATTTCCAGAGCCCTGCCGTGGGTGCCGGCTCAGCTTTGACAGCCACTGAGCTGAGCTCTGCAGGCTGCCCAGCTGGAGGGAAAAGGCACACCCCTGTACAGCAGGTCGCTGCCATGCCTGACTGGAGTGGAAAACCTCACAGGACTGCGTGTGGCTCTGAGCTCCGTTCGTTCCCTGATACGTCTTCAGAAATTTTCAAGCATGACAATTAAGATTCATCCCAGTGATTATTTTCATGACACCATCACCTCTGCTGGTCACTGACCTCCAATTTATTTTACATCAGCTTCCAAGCAAGCAGCCAGTGGCAATCCCTGCCTCTGAGGCTGAGATGTGCTGGTGATTTAGAGGGAACGGCTTTTATGTCATTACCGAGCTCCTGCCATCAAGTCCTCTCCCACTCACTTCATGTCGGCTGCTTATCCAGACCCATGACCCTGCCAAGCACATTTTCTCCTCTCCCGCTCACTCTAAAACCAGCAGCCTTCTGTTCAGACAGGTACCACTCATTCTAGAGTTAGTGCATGTGACAACATCTGCTGACTGCCTCTCCTTTTCCATGCCTGACCTCTTTGACAGCACCCCGATGATCACGCTTTGCCCTCCTTGCACTTCTAGGCAGTGGAACGCACTCCCTGTCTCTTTGCTATGCCCACACTTGCTGAGAGCAGTGCAGTGAAGGTGGACCCACGTGCAGAAGGACGGATGGCACCCAACAACAGCTGCCATCAGGTATTAATCCTGTGATGATGGAGCAAATTCTTTGAGTTCACATGCTTACATGCTCTCGGTGTACTCCAGCTTCCCTAGGACACATGGTACATGCCACCTAAGAAGACTCTAAGCCCAAGTAGTACTTGTACAGCAAACCATATTCTCAGCCCTTCATTTGCTAGCATCACCTCCTTCTTTCACATTTGTCAGCTCGTCTGTACGCCTTCATCATGTCCTTGGCTCTGGAACAACTTGTTTGGATCACGAGAATCCTTCTATACCACATGCTCACCCCAGCACCCAGATCCTCTCCATAAATTATACTTAGTTTAGAAAAAGGATGAAAGAAACCAGGTTTCCCTAACAGTGATGAGACATGGGAAGCCCAGCTTGCCCACTTCAGGGTTATCTTCTGATGTGTGAAGCCTTGACCACCGCAGGCAGAAGCTGTGGGAAGAGAGCTATAGGTGAGCTGCTGTGTCTGCACTGCTAATGCAAGCTGCCTGCTCCCAGCAACAGCTGTGTGCTGCTTTCTCCCTACCATGGGAGGTCTCAGCATCACTTTCAGCATGGCCGCACTGCCCTTTCTGGCAGCAGAGCACCTTCAGAACCCCATCCATCTACCTACAGTGTCTGACTCACTCCAGCTGAGGAGCAGCATGCTTTCTTTGAGGTTTTGCTCATTAGCACCATGCCAGAACCGGTCCTGGGTCCTTTCCTGCTCGAGCACTCTGCAGCTGCCCTCTTCTCGCTTGAGTTCACTCATCTGCATCCTGAACTCCCTGGGACTTCCCATAATTTGCCGGTGTTTATTAGGTTCCTGCCTCTGCCTCAAATTCTAACACTGCTTCTCTACTTGCTAAGCTGCTGAATAATCCATTATTAGCTCCTAGCCAAAGGAAGTCTGACACCAGCTAAAAACAATCCCATACAGAAGCTCAGCAGAGACCGTGGCCAGAGCAGCCTGGAACCAAAGGGAACACTGTGCTGAGACAGGAAGACAGACAGGAAAGGGTCTAAGCTTGAAAATGTCTCTTTTGAGACTGAGATGTGGATAAACTCTAGCAGAGAAGAGGAAAGAATCAAACTCCACAGTGGCAAGAGCAAAGATGTTTGATGAGTGCAGCCCACTAAGAATGCAGCATACAGCACGACCCCCAGGCTGCCTTTATTTAAGCTCCCCTACTTCACTTGGCACTGTGGTGGCTGGTTAAATATGGGGAAACTCTGGAAAGCTGCAAAAAAATTCAAAAGGCTCAACACAAACCTGGCCGTGGATTTTTATGATCTTAATTAAGAAGATGCCTAGGAGTTCCAGGGAGGAGAAAATATTTCCCATAATGTCTGAGAGTAGAAGTTAACAAGCCTGCTGGGATCTTCTTAGCCCCTGCAGAGCTAAGGCTTCAACATTATTAAATGGCTGTCGCATCCTAAGTACGGTGCAACATAGCTCAACAAAGAACGGCAAGCACAGGATGCTCAAACAGGAGATGGCTTGAGATGATGCCACAGAGTGATTCGGGACAGGTGTCTGCGCGTGACTGAACAAGACTATGGAACACAATATGGGTATCCAAAAGAAGAGAAAAGACAGACAGGGCAGGCCAGGCTCCTAAACAGCAAAGATGTGTCTAACAAACCGGCATGCTTCTAGACATCATGGTTTAGCACGACCCTCCAGATGATAATAACTCCAGATAACTCCAGGTGAGTTATTAAAAAAATGCAGATGCTACAGCAGCAGAGAAATGCTTCCTTGGTGTGGTGGTACTCCTCAGAAAGTGAGGTCTGCTGGCAGTTTTTAAACAAATGGTAGGCGCCTTGGGCATTGTTACCAACAGAGGTCAAGTTCCAGGGACTTCCTTACGGGGACACGAGTTACTTTTTCATTTTTCCCAATTCACTTGGGCACATTCAAAAAGCTTACGGTAAGCCCTTCCCTGCTCAATCAGCAGCTGCTTCCCACCACAGTCAGTGATCAAAAGGATTATGCGGTATTTGGTGAGACTTTAGGGAGTACGTTCTAGGTCTGCCTGCTTGGAAATGTCTTATTCATCAAGCCAAACCCTTAAATCACAAGCACGATCAGAGTTGGAGACCTACCACCTTCCCTTTCACTGACACACTATTCTTTGGCTCTTTGGAAAGCACCTGTTCTCAGCCATCGCTGCGCATCAAATGCATGACACGGAGTACAGAAATTAATGACTGTCTTTTATTGAACTGCCTAGAGCACATTTCTTTTAAAACCAAAAACGCAGTACCAAGATGTTGCTATTCAATAGGGACTGCTTTCTGACATCCTGATCCATCCCCCAGGCAAGCCAAGCCTTCCCCGCACTTGGTGTCAACCCAGCAAACAGAGCTGCATGGAAAGTGACCCCACAAAGCGATGTCAGCATACACATACAGGCAGACAGAAATTGAGTCTTGCTTTGAATTGTTGCTTACCATTCCCCACCCTGAATGAGCAGTACGTCGCACAGTGCTCACCTATCTACTGGCTTAAACAAGTCCTTTCCTAGGAGCAGGGTGCGGTGTGTACGGCCCATAGCATTTTATACAGTTGGAGCAACGTTTCCTGAAAGTGCTGTAGCTGACATAGGGTTCCAACCCATACTGGCTTCCGTGCACAAATTCCAAAGGGATTCAGACCACTTGGAGGGAAAAATCAAAGGAAAATTTAAAATAAAAGAAAAATTAAAATAGTACTCCTTATTCTTATCGCAGCTCTAGAAAAAACTCTTCATTTATCACATTTCTCATGACGCATGCAACTTGTCCAGCCTACGCAATGCACATCTGTTTTCATATCCATTTCACATCTATGTAGAGTTAAAAAAAAAGAAAAAAGAAAAGAA